>OZ024674.1:8564684-8866071 GCA_964016965.1 Diacarnus erythraeanus | reverse complement strand
CAACGGCTTGGGAGGCAGCGCTGGCGAAGCGGTTCGAGCGGCCTACCACGAAGGAACCGAACCGGTACAGGCCGTTCAGCTTGCTGCTGAGCGCTGCGGCCTGCCTGCTGTCGGTTGGGGCCGTCGGTCGGTCCGGCAGCGTGCGCGGAGACGTACCTGGCCGCGCCGTCGCCGCTCCACGTTGTCCTCTTCCACGTCCTCTTCCCTGTCCTTTCCGTTGCGCTCCCTGCTCGGCGCATCGGAACAGCACCTGATAGCCCTCGCCCTTCAGGTCGGCTATCGCCCAGTCGACCTTGGGCCGGAAGCCCTCCTCGAGGGTCTGCACGAAGCGCTGACTGGGCGCTTCCAGCACCAGGCGCTCCGCACTCTCGGAACCCACTGCAAGGGGCTGAACCCAGGTGCGATAGTCCTCGGCCGAGAGGCTGTTGCGCAGATGACGCTGCAGCGTCGGCCAGACTGAATCAGGCACGCAGCCGGCCCCCGTCGCCATGCTGGTCGCCGGTGTTCGGGAAGATGCTCAGCGAAGCCACGATGCTTCGTTCAATGCCCCATCCGTCCACACGTGCCCGAACCGTACGATGCACATTCCCCCCAACTTTGCAGAACGCGCAAACCTCCATATTCCCTGTAGTTACACAAGGATCAAGCCTTCGCCACCTCAGGCGTTTTCCGCAAGTTATCCGCACATTGCGGAAACGCCTTTCGGGCGACGCTCAGAAACCCGAATTGTTCACGCGGCGGTGAGCTTCTCGGGCTCCTGCAGGCCAGTTGGCATCCGTTGCGCGAGACTCCGCAGGCTAGCAGCGAGATCCGGCCGGAACAAGGGGTTGGCGTCAAGTTTTTTGGTCGTCCGGCGTCGTCGACCGGGCCGATCCAGCGCCCGCCGAGGCCGCCGGCAAAGCCGACTGACTGCTATCTTCATGGCAGTGTTGACGTTGGCCGCGCCGGAGAAAGTTCGGGCGCCGCTTCTGGCCTGGTTCGACCGGAATCGCCGCGACCTGCCCTGGCGTCGAACGCGGAATCCCTGGGAGATTCTGGTCGCCGAGTTCATGCTGCAGCAGACCCGGAGCGAGGTGGTCGCCGGGCGCTATGGGGACTTCCTGCGGCGATTTCCGGACTTCGCCTCGCTGGCGGCTGCCCGGGTAGACGAGGTCGAGGCGGCCTGGTCGGGACTCGGCTACTACCAAAGGGCGCGCAATCTCCACAGGACGGCCTGCATCCTGGCCGAGCGGGCAGGGCTGCCGCAGGATCAGGTCGGATGGGCCGAACTGCCCGGGATTGGCGACTACACGTCGGCCATGATGGCCAGCCGCTGCAACGGGGAAGCGTCGCCGGCGCTTGACGGCAACGTCGAGCGCGTGCTTGCCCGCCTGCTCGCTCTCGACCAGCCTCCCGGACGCGCGTCGGCGCGGCGACGCATGCTGTCCATCGGCCGCAGGCTGCTCGTGCCGGGGCGAGCGGGTGAGTCGAACCAGGCCATGATGGAGGTTGGTTCGCTGCTGTGCCGTCGTTCTCGACCGGACTGCACGGCCTGTCCGCTGGCGCCCGGTTGCCGGGCGCACCGGACTCCGAGCCTGGACCCGGCGGCCTTTCCGATGCGGCCTCCGCGCCGGGCGCGGGAACGGCTCCACTGCTTCAGCGCGGTGGTTCGGCTGGGCGAAGCGCTGCTGCTTCATCGCCGACCGGCAGACGACTGGCTGGGCGGTCGCTGGCACCTGCCGACCGTAACGCTGCCTGCCGGCGCCGAAGCGGACCGGGCCGCGGCGCTGCTTGGCGGCGCCTTCGGAGGCCGATGGGACTGCCGTTCGACCGAGGTCGTGGTGCGCCACGCGGTGACCTGGCGTGATCTTGTGGTTCGTGCTGCGCCCTGCCGTTGGGACCCGGCCCCGACCGTCTCGACCGCCAGGCCCGCCAGGCCCGCCACGGCCGCCACCATGGCGACACCGGGTTCGTCGCGGCCGGCCCTGGCGTGGTTCGGCCCCGCCGAGGTAGCCGGTCTGCCGACGTCCTCGCTGCTGCCGAAGACCCTGGCTCGGCTGGATCGTCGTCGGCTCGTCGAACTGGGGCCGGCCGGCGGTGGCGCCGAGGGATCGCCTGATGGCGCGTGAGATGGGCAGAAGGGGAACGAAGGGCCCGCGAATACACTCCCGCCCGATGACGCTGCCCGTGGATCTTCCGCCGATCACGTTCGTCGACCTGGCCTCCCAGTCGCGGCTTCTGCGGTCGGACATCGACCGCCGCATCTCCCGGGTGCTCGACCACGGTCGCTACGTCATGGGGCCGGAGGTGACGGAGCTGGAAGCCGAGCTGGGACGATGGGGCGGCAACGTCCATGCCGCTGCCGTGTCGAGCGGTTCGGATGCGCTGGTGATCGCTCTGCTGGCCGCTGGCGTCGGCGCCGGCGAGAACGGCCGTCGAGATGCCGTGTTCGTGCCGTCCTTCACCTTCACTGCCACCGCCGAGGTCGTGCTGCTCCTCGGCGCCGTGCCGGTCTTCGTGGACGTGAACGAGGACGACTTCCTGATCGATCTCGAGTCGCTCGAAGCCGAGTACGAGGCCGTGCGCGCTGCCGGCGACCTGGTTTCCAGGGCGGTGATTCCGGTCGACCTGTTCGGTCTGCCCGTACCGGAGAACCCGCTGGCTCGGTGGGCCGCAGCCCGGGGTCTCCACGTGATCTCCGACGCGGCCCAGAGCTTCGGCGCCCGTCGCGGGGAAAGGCCCGTGGGGTCGCTCGCGCGGTTGACCACCACCAGCTTCTATCCGGCCAAGCCGCTGGGCTGCTACGGCGACGGCGGCGCCGTGCTGTGTACCGAGACCGCGGTCGACGACGTGGTGCGCTCCATCCGCGAGCACGGCCAGAGCACCGACCGCTACGACATCGTGCGCCTGGGCCTGAACGGACGCCTGGACAGCATTCAGGCGGCCGTGCTGCTGGCGAAGCTGACCGTCTTCGAGCAGGAGCTTGCGGCTCGCCGTGCGGTCGCCGCTGCCTACCACGATCGGCTCAGCGAGGCCCGGCCGTCGCCTTCGGCGCCGTGGCGCCTGTCGCTGCCGCCGCTGCCCGCCGATGCCGAGTCGAGCTGGGCCCAGTACACGGTCCGGGTGGACGACCGGGATTTCCGGACGTGCGCCGCAACTCGGGACGTTCTGCGCGCCCGTCTCGCCGATGCAGGCATTCCGACGGCCGTGTACTACCCGCGCCCGATGCACCTCCAGCCGGCCTACGAACCGTACGGACGAGGCGTCGGCTCCCTGCCGACAAGCGAGGCTCTCGCCCATCGAGTGGTCAGCCTGCCGATGCATCCGTACCTGGACGAGGCGGCGCTCGACCGGATCTGCGAACAGATCGCAGGCGCGGCCTGAGGCGTCTCTGACCACAAGCCGCATGGGCTTGGCCTCGCTCGGAAACGGCGGCTTGCCGCCGCACGTCCGGACGGCTTTGCCGGGCGCTCGGGCAGTCGCCTTCAGCGCTCGCCTCGAGGCATCGGAAGCGCCGGGCGCGAACACCCTGGTCGGCGGAGCCACGTCGATGCTCTGGGCCGAAGCCGTTGGCTGCAACGTGCTGGACGTGGACGGCAACCGCTACGTCGACCTCACCGCCGGCTTCGGGGTCGCCGCCGTCGGCCACCGTCACCCACGGGTGGTCGAGGTGCTCAGGCGCCAGGCCGACCGGCTGATCCACGGACTCGGCGACGTGTACGCCCATCCGGTACGCGTGGAGCTGGCCGAGCGCCTGTGCTCCATGGCGCCGCTGCCGAACGCGCGGGTCCATTTCGCCGTTTCGGGCGCCGACGCCGTCGAGATCGCACTCAAGACCGGGCGCCTGGCAAGCGGTCGACCCGGGGTTCTCGCCTTCGACCCCGCCTACCACGGCACCACCCTGGGGGCGCTGTCGGCCACCTCGAGACCGTCGTTTCGTGAGCCCTTCGCTGCCCCTCTCGACCGGTTCGTGCACCGTCTGCCGCACGGCGTCGCCCCGGACCGGATCGACTCGCTGCTGAAGCGCCATCCCGACACGGGCGTCTGCCTGGTGGAGCCGGTCATCGGTCGGGAGGCGACGCGCTGGCCGCCCTCCGGGTGGCTTGCCGCGCTGGCGGACGTCTGCCGTCGCCGCGGCGTCGTTCTGGCGGTGGACGAGATCTTCACCGGATTCGGTCGCTGCGGCGCCTGGTTTGTATGCCGCGAAGCTGGAGTCGAGCCCGATCTTCTCTGCTGCGGCAAGGCCCTGGGCGGCGGCCTGCCGATCGCTGTGGTCCTGGGTCAAAAGGAGGTCCTGGACGTGTGGCGAACGGACGGCGAGGCCCGCCATGCCGCCACTTTCGCCGCTCATCCGCTGTCGTGCGCAGCGGCCCTCGCTTCCCTGGACGTCCTGGTCTCCGAGGGCCTGCCCGAGCGGTCGCGGACGCTGGGCGCGCGCTTCGCGCAGACGCTGGCCCCGCTCGCCCGTTCGCCCGCCGTCGTGGACGTCCGTTGCCGCGGCCTTCTCGCGGGAATCGAGTTCGACTCGCCGGCACGGGCCGGAGCGGTCAGCCGCGGTCTCCTGGAGCGAGGCTTCATTTGCCTTGCCGGGGGCGCCTCGGGCGCCGTTCTCCAGTTCGCCCCGCCCCTGGTCATCGGCTCCGACCTCCTCGACGAGGCCGCTGCCGCGCTCAGGCGGGTCGTCTCGAGTGTCTGAGGGCCCGGTACCGTGTCGTCGGGAACCGCCGCCATCAGACGAGTTCGCGGCGGCCGGTCAGGGAATGGGCCAGGGTGACCGGGTCGGCGTAGTCGATGTCGCCGCCGACGGGCAGTCCGAAGGCCAGGCGGCTGACCCGTACCCCGCGGTTGGTCAGGAGGCTGGCGAGATAGAGAGCCGTGGCTTCGCCCTCGACGTTGGGGTTCATGGCCAGGATGGCCTCCTCGACGCCGTCGAGCCGCTTCAGCAGCGAAGCGACCGTGAGATCGTCCGGGCCAACGCCCTTCTGCGGCGAGATGTGGCCCAGCAGAACGTGGTAGAGGCCGCGAAACTCGCCGGTACCTTCCATCGGCTCGACGTTGAACGGCTGCTCGACGACGCATATCCGCGTTTGATCGCGCTGCGGGTCGCTGCAAATGGTACACGGGTCGACCGCCGTGATCTGGTGACACGTCGAGCAATGGACCATGCGGTCCTTGACGTCGATGACGGCCCTGGCAAGCGCCTCGGCGCGCGACCGGTTGGCGCGCAGCAGGTGATGGGCGAGCCGGCGCGCCGTCTTCGGGCCGATTCCGGGGAGCTTCGAGAGCTCCTCGACCAGGTTGGCCAGCGGGTCAGCGGCCATCAGCCGAGGCCCGGGATGCCCCCTGCCAGGTTGCCGATGCGCTGACCCACGTAGTCGTTCACCTTGCGGCCGGCCTCATTGACCGCTGCCTGAACGAGGTCCTGGACCATCCCCGGGTCCTCCGGGTCCAGGACCTCGGCCTCGATGCGAACCGAGGTCAGCTCCGGAATAATCAAGAACTTCCCCTTTCTGTTTGTCTCCACGCTTTGGTATGTCTAGAGATGATCCTGAAATCGCCAGTAAGTTTAATTATTTTGGTGGCATACTTGGCTAGCTAGCTTCACCATTGGTCATCCTCAGCTAATTAGCTATAACTATCTATTGAGATGGCTACTTTGAACAGGTATACACACAATTCATTCACTAGGCTCCTCATAGAGGTGATCTGCTTATTAATTTCCTTTGTGGGGTAACTTTCTGTAAGACCTAACTCAGAAAGAACTATTGTAATCACAGTAGCTATGTCAGTAGTCAAGGACCAAAGTTAGCAGCTAGAAATAACTTCTGGTTAAGATCAAGATTCTCAAAGTGTGTTTCTGTCACCAGATATTGCACATTAAATATTATGCTTATAGGTATTATTAGGCATTATTGGAATCAGCACAAGAGGTTGTCAGTAATACTGGCATATCTCAAACTAGTGCATCATGTCTCTGTCAGGTAATTAAATCTATTATAGAGCATAACCTAGATTTGTTTAGACAATAATTATCTGAGCACAATTATTTGACTTAAGAATTTTGTAGTATGTCCTGGCTAAAAAAAATGTTACGTGATATGGGATTAAACAGAAGAAAGAATGTTCGATATACACCAATACAAATAGTGAAAGTAGCTATTCAGGTGAGAATAAAATATGTATATATTCTTATGTACTAATCCTTGATAAGTGAAACCTAAGAAGCATTCAATGGCTTATGTCTGGGGGCCAATAGACCATTACTCCCCATAGGTCATGATCCATGCATTGTGGCCTCAAGGTTTCACTTAACTATTTAATGCACAGCAGTTCCTAGGACCAGTTACATTCCCTAGGACCAGTTACATTCACATGCGCAATGATCATTGTTCTCACACAGAATGAGATTAATGGACCAAACTGTAATATTGGTTACCATCAGATGTGGCGAGTAATACAGGATAAATACATATTGTTGTGAAAAGGTTTGTTAAAATTTTAATGTATAAGAGGTTTGTACCACATTGTATGACACAGGTCCACTGTGATGATGCTTATGAAAATTTTAAATCCTACTGGTGTTGAGAATAGGTGTCGGTGTCGATTAAAAAGGAGAATTTATCAGAACAAGGTTTGTAGGATTGTAGCTAGTTTATCTTTTTATTGTGTACATCACTTGTAATCTGTCAGGGCCCTAATTTTGTGTGGCATTTGGATGGTTATGATAAGCTGAAACTGTATGGATTTGCAATACACAGATGTATTGATGGGTATGGATGATTTACATGATCATGAGAATAATAGGATGTTTGACAATCATAAGGACTGATTGTGGGACAAAATTCCTCATTGGCTGCATGCCATATAATATGGTTCTCAGACATGGGCATAGTGATGAATTTTGTGGTCCTAAAAGCTTCTGTTATGGATCCTCCACAACTAATACTGTGAGTTTTTCTTATGGTCATGCTTATGATGAAACTATAATATTTATCTGTTGTGACATAGTGAATTGAGAGTTGGTGGGGACAGTTAAGAAAATCTGTTACTGATTATTGGAGAAACCTGTTTAAGGTGACTTGAATAAACAATATAGTTACACTAGTAGCTATCCACATTCATGATGCAGGACATGATTGGAAATGGAGATTTTAATCCAAACTCAATGCTACAATAGTAAGTTCATGACATAGCATTAGTGGGCTAGCAAGGGTCTGTTGATTCATATAGGAGTACACTAGTTTCTTTATGGTTGAAGCGTACCAGCTATGTATAGGTGGAAGTAGAACCTGCTTTATAATGCTGCATGTATAATCTTCCTGGTGCTGAATGATGTAATAAGGCATCCATGTTGGCTAGGTGTGGCCATTAGAAAAGCACTTATATAGAAAAGAAACAATGAACAGACCATTAGTAACTCAACTTCACAAAATGTCTTCACCAGACAAGTTGGTAGCCCCACAAACATATCCTTCCTTCAGAGTTACATGTGCTCTTCCTTGTGAAGCAAATTTATACAGACGTTTGAGTCCAAAACAGGATGCTTTCTTAACTATGATACTAAAAATTAATTTGGAACATGCACAGTCTGTGTATATCATCAGGCTGTTATCTAGGTGTGTGTATGTGGTACACATGTTTACTATAATATTGCACTATGTATTAGACACTGTTTGCGATAATATGTCTATGGGCCACTGATTGAAAAAACACTAGATGAACTTAGAGATAGATGGAATGCTCACACTATAAGACCAAATCATTAATTGGCTGGGTGTCCTTCTGGAGTACCAGATGACTTGCACAACTCACAGGTACAGCTAATGATGCTTGGAATGGATAGGGGAAATGCTGTTATTGACCATGCCCATTTTTGTCTTGGTGTTGAGGTGCCTTGATATGGCAATGCATAAATGACTAGTACAGTGATCAGATTGAAACTGAAAATGTGGTCCAGGTAGGAATATTAAAGCTTTAATACTCCTATATACCTGAAGTACTGTTTGCATGAAGTGATCCCCGACCCCATGTAATCATTCTATATAATCAGACTATAATATCTATACACTGGCATGACTTCATATAATACAGACATGCAGATGCTATGCCTGTGCATGCATTGTCAACTGATACCAGGCTCTCTCTCCCTTACTTAAACCAGAGCCTCTATGGGTATTATGGTTGAGTGAGAATAGCTTGTCACTTTTCTCCCCTATAGGAACATCAGATTTCAGGAAGGAGCTAGACGTTGAAGCTTTGGCTTTTTGCTACATCCACCACTCCTGCAAAGCACCACCATTATTTCCTGAAGAGTTTGCTAGGGCAGCTACAGCTGTTCTTGATCAAGATTTACATCTATGTGATATTAACATAACTAATGCCAGAATTGTGTATTTACATTAATTAGTTAACACTTTTAGTTCATAATAATATTAAAACATTAATATTTTGATTCACTATGAAAAACTAAACAATAGATTGAGGAAAGTTGAAACAATTATTGTGATCTTGGACCAATGGACTTCAATGCCATTTGTCTGACTACTTCCAAAGCTTGTTGGCTTTTCAGACGCTTACTTGGGTCTAGGTTGCACAATTTAGAACATAGCTCTCCAATCTCAGGAGGAAGATGGCTTGTACTAGGACAACAAGGTGGGACCTGATAAGACCCAATAACCTGCTGCATAATGGATGGTCCATCTAATGTACCCCACACTCTCCTTCGTCCAAATAACTCTATACATGTACATGTTCATTAGTACAGAATATAATAGCATTAATTTAAACACTATTATTTTTGTTGCTTTTATATATATTCGAGCTATTCTTATTATTCATATAATAATATTATTCTCTTCACTATCGCTAGAAATCTACTTCTTTCCTCTGCCATTCTTCTTGTAAAGAACTAGAGACCACAGAAATAGTAATAATTGAACATTAAAGCCCATGAGGGATATTACCATACAATGACAGTAATAATAGTTATCACACTCCAGATAAGAAAAAGACAAAGACAACAATAATAACACAAAGGTTATGTCCACTAATAATAATTATTATTGTTATATCATATACTTTAATGATGCTGCCCTGATGAAAGTATCATAAGAGAGCAGATGATCAATATCACAACCAAGATGGAGTGGAACCCACATGGTAAGTGAAATCCACAGATGTTACAGGAGGAGCATTGGAAAACGTTGGCTTGGATACCACACTCTCTGGCAACCTCCTTCAGTCGATATCAGGATCTGAGGGCAGTGAGATACATGCTTGTAGCCTTGTTTGAAATTGTGCAAGAAATGAAGGTGTGGGCTAGAATTTGTCTATTGTTGTTTAGTTAGTAGTTTTGGACTATTAGTTAGTTTTCAGTTAGTTATTGGAATCTTACAACATTTTAGTATAGTTTTAGTTAGTTACAAGAGCCTGGTATTTCTTTTAGTTTTAGTTAGTTACAAGAGCCTAGCATTAGTTTAGTTCTAGTTAGTTACAAGACCATGGTAGCTATTTTGGGGCAATCAACTTATACAATCATAGTTTAAGTTAGTTGGAAATGTAATTTTTTGCTTCCATGGGATGAATGCTGCTTGTTAACTACAAACATTAATACAATAATTATCAGCTGGAGGTGTGCTCAACTAATATTAGATTCAACCTCTGCTCTAATTAGTTTTAGTTTAGTTTTTGGTGCAATATGATGTAAATAGTTTAGTTATAGTTTTGGCAAGTAAGTGAACTACAGTTTAGTTTAGTTTTAGTAGTGAAGAAATTAGTGAACTATTATCCATTTTAGTTTTAGTTTTAGTTAACTAATACAACAGTAAATTTGTGTAGAGATATGGGATCAATTTTAGTCAGCAGTGGACTCTTGACCTTGCAGTAGCTATATAGAATAATCCTTTCCCTCCCAAAAGGTTGCAGTTTTACACACTTTTCAACTCCATTACTCAGACCCCAAATATTTCCACCCTCAGTGGTAACTAAATATTTCCACCTTGGGTTTAATATTGCTATGTACGTAGTCAATAAACTGATAGGTAATCAATGCAAATCAAGTCCTTACATCAGTGTGAAGTATTATAATATACTGTAGTTGTCAAACTGTTTTTTGTTGTTGTTTGTTTGTTTGTTCGTTCGTTTTGCTTTGTTTTTGTTGATGTTGGCTGATACTTTATAATTAAATTCATTATGCAACAAAAACAGCAACATTAAAGGCAATAATCTTTAAATTATTTATTAGTGATATCTATCTATCTAGTTCACTTCCAGCTTTTCAGGTCAATTGCATGGGTCCATTGAGTCACGAATGCACTGTAAGAAATAAACATTAGTGGTAAAACAACTACAAACCTACCATCACCCCCTGGCCCTGTATGTAGATCATTGTATTAACTGTTGGCCACTGAAATATGGCCTCACATAAAACTTGATTTAGGGCCATAATACAAGTATTAATTAGCCCTGAAAACAACCAGATCTACACCGTTTAACAGATTTTCAAGCTCTTCAATGTGATGCTGGTGACATTGTTTTAGCTGAATACTTCAGCAAATGTGCCAGAAATGCTACATATCGTTCCAAGACCACACAAAATGCTATTATTGAAGTACTTGGTGGTATGATCACTGAAGCAATAATAGCTGAAGTGAATGAAGCCAAATTCTTTGCTGTCATTTGAAGTTCAAGATTCTGCTTCAATAGAACAAATTAGTTTAGTGCTAAGATAGGTTCATAAGGATGAGGATTTGTACATGGTGAAAGAAGGTTTCATTGGCTTTAAGGAGCAACATCGTGAAATGACTGGACAGGCTATAGCAGAAACTATTCTTGAAAAATTAGAGGAGCTTGGTCTTAACTGTGAATATCTACGTGGGCAAGGTACGATGGAAGTGGATCAATGACAGGTATAAGAAAAGGTGCAAGCACTATAATATTACAGAAGTATCCCTTAGCAACATACATTCACTGTTATAGTCATATACTGAATTTGTCAATTCCCAGTTCATGTTCCCAAGTACTTGTTCATAACATGATGGGAAGCATTAGTGAAGTTTCTAAATTTTTTGAACATGGGAAGAGGCAAGATAAACTGGATAAGTAATCGAATGTGAATTGCCTGATGTGAAGAAGAAACGAATCAGTCATCACACACTTTTTTCAAGAGAATATGGATAACTGACTGGTGTTTTGGCAGCTGATTGCTGTGGGCTTGTTTTTGGTGGCGTATTTCAATACTATTTCAATACTATTTCAATACAGATTTCCAAACTGCTTGTTTTTTATATTATGGCTAACTTGCCATTGGTTGTGCTGAGTGGTTGCTTAACCTAGGTTAATAGACTATCAGAATAATTTATAAAGACATGTATCAACTATTGTGGGTGCCTTGTACTCATGGAGGTTCTGATTATCTAGATCCACTATACAGTGAAACCTCTGAATAAAGACACTCAACCTCTCAATAATAGACACTTTCTGTCCCCTAATTATGATAGTGTATTATTTATTTTACCTCTGAATAAGGGACACCTATGTAAATGATTCAAAAGTATCCACTATAATTTACTATGTAGTGGTGAGGAAGGAGGAATGTAAAGTTCTGACAGGATGGAGACAGTTAATTTGTTGAGAAAGAGCACTTGTCTGGAATGTATGTGTTGTTTGTTACAATTATTTATTCATTGGTGTATTATTATCTTGTGTTTAGTTGCTAAGTTATTGTTTATTATAATAGCATTATTTATATCCTCCAGCATAGTTACCAAGTACTTGTTTATTAATTTAGATGCATTATTATAGCCTGTGGCACTGGACATTTTTAGTTTAAATTATGTTTCTATAGTAGTTGTGTTTACTTCTTAAGATATTTTATTCTTGGAAAGTTGTTTCTCTGCAACTCTGCAACATAATTTATATCTGCACCCTCAATACCTTCCATTATCTTGTCCACTGAAATTCCTTTCTGCAGATTGGCTGAGATCGCTGCTTGAGAGGTCCATGTCAAAGGGATGCTCTTGGCTTCTTCCTCAATTATAAGTGAATGATTTGTATGTGATGGAAGATAGATCACTTTAACCCTGCCATTCTACCCACTAGTGGTAACTGGATATGCATATTCCATTCAAGGTTTCTTGCCACCTTTCCCCCATTTGATTAGTTTTACACTTAGTCCATTTATTCTGGCAGTCTTGACATCATGAATAGTGTATCCTATAGGATAGCACTTGACAATAATTCATACATCCCTAGTGAATTACCAGTTTCAGCATTTGTACTGTCATTAAAAGACTTTTTCCCAGTTGATTGTGCATAAAATACGTTGTTATCTTCTTCCTCCTTTTTCCAGGTTAAGAGTTCATGAAAGGACTGGAACTCAAATTCTTTCAATTCTAAAAGTATGACATGATTACTTTTCCCCATTCCACTTTCCCCTCTCCCTTTCATTGTAATTCCCCTTTTTCCTCCCTCATTTTCCTCACAGCATTGTGTCCTTACACCTAGCTGTCCATAACACGAAAGCAGGAGTGTACATATACGTACCCAGTAGAATCATCGAAATATAAAATGTGTGGGAGACATTACCATGCACTAAAATAGACCATGGCCTGGTGGGATTGTACACTCCTCAGATTTAGCTTTATCCATGGACTCCTATGCTGAATTGATACTGTGATTTAGTGATACCTTTATTGTGTGCTATCACTAACCCAAGTCAGTATCATGGTCTGATTTGCAGTGTAAACTAAGTTGTAGGGCAGTGATAAAAGCAACACAGTCACAGCTATCAAAAGGGCACGTAAATCTTGACACTTTTCCTCTTTTGATGGCATCTTTCCCACCCTATTGGAGGCTGGAGTAGCAAGAATGTCAAGAGAACCATGAACCCCTTTACAGTGACGATTGAGCCTTAGCTTGAAAGCATAAGTACAGTGGCATTGTGGACATTTGAACCAATCTGAACTGTCTTGATCATCATGTTCATTCTATTGACAGTGCTCACAATCATTTTTAAAATGACTAGCTAATGATAATATTATTTTGAAACTGCCTGGTTGTATTTTTACCAGTTGTGATATATAATCATCCACAGCACACTCTAAACCTTCTAGTCTAGACTCTAGCACATTATTGATAATGATGATGAATTTTCTGCTCTGTGCGCGCTATACAACTCAGGGTCAAAGGTCATAATGGTCAGCAATCCCACACCACCATAATAAGTAATAGTTATTGCACATAGCCGAGGATATTATGGCCAGTAAACGGTTCCAAGTCCTGGGAATCCTTTACTGGCTTCGAACGGTGGCCATAATATCCTCGGTGACGAGGAGCAATAACTATTATATTCCACCCTAGATTGACTTATTATCTAAAGTTTTCGGTCTAAAGTTTTCCGGGATAGTGCTGACTAAGCTATGGCTAATAAGAATGAACGAGGACTGTCAAAAACTACAAGTATATAGCCTGCAGTTGAAAGTACAATTATAACTCATAATGCACCGTTTGCCTGGGGGGAGTGCATTATGACTAATAATACACTCTTCGTCTATGGGAGCTAATGTACTAGGGATGTAATATTTATTATTATTAGCTCCCCATGCTACCCTGCCCACTCCCTACCAGTGTGTGACTGAACCTTGCCTTCTGATCAGTCTGAAATGCCATACTACCAGCTATCTAGCTATTACCATTTACCTTTCTTCTCCAGTACACCAAGGATGTCGCTGAAGACAGGATTAGATTCCAATATTTCAATAAACGAATAGAAATAATGCCGATTGGTGTGTACATTATCTCTCAATATCCCCACTATAAACCCTGCTCTATCCCTATCGTTGATATCGTCATAATCGCTTTGCGACATGTTGAAGTTTGCTGAATTCATTTTTCTTGCCAGCGATCGAATTTCTCCAGAAGCAATGATAGCAGCTTCTAACTCTGTCTGTTTCTGACACACCAGTCTATACTCTCCTTGGACAAGGGAACTTAGGTGGTCCCATGCCATGATAATGTAGGACGTTACTAACAGTGTCTCCAGATCACATGAACTAAAATTAATTTCTTGAGTAAATTCTATTTTTGTCCCTAGAATTCCCTAAAACCCACATCCTGGTTTTTTCCATATAGTATCCTGTCATTACATTTGTGGATAATTATGTAACAGCTTTACACATGTCAGAGTTTGGATCACAATTACAGAGTAATAACGCAGCAGGGGGGGGGGGGGGGTAGGAAGAAGATTTGAGGTAGGGGTACTGTATAATTCACAGTTGGGGAAAGGGGGGGGGGGGGGGGGAATTATGTAAAGCTATAAATTATCATAAAAAGCCAACAAACAACAACTAATATTATTATTATGAAAACTTTCCAATTATCCAAAGTAATTAGCTAACTCTTATTCCATCAGTGGAAACAAACATGTTCAACAGCTTGAAGCAATGAATATACTGTACACAAGTCAACTGGAACAGACTTAAATAAAGGGGTACTGTCAAAAAAAATAATATATGCCATTGGCACAGCCACAAAAAAACTAGGGGTGCTGTAGTATCCTTTTCCTACCCCCCTGTAAAGAACAATCTATATTGAAAACTCAATTGTTACAATATAACTCTAATGTTCACATGATAATTTATAGCATAGGATAAGAGATAGCTAAGACCAGTAAAATTAAAGAATAATAGTCAAAATTTTAAGAAAATAATAGGTGGAAACTGTGAGAGTACTAATCAGCAAATTTTGTTGTCATAGGAGAATAGAATAATAGGCAAAAAAATTTAGCATAATTGGGCACTGAGGTAAGTGGCAGCAAAGTGTATAAGCAGTAAGCTAACAACATCAAGCTCAGACAGACAGTACAAAGTCAATAATGCAGGAGCAAATTTTTAATAAGGTGGTGTTACATTGCTAATTGTTTTTACAGAGCCTTACACATTCTGACAAGTTGTGTATATTCTGACAAGTTACCATTGTAGGCAAATATTTTGGAGGGGCTCTAGCCCCTCTAGCCACCACCCTCAGCGGCCACTGATAATAACTGATAATTGGGGGGAGCTTCTTTCACTTTCCTCACTGAAGAGAACTCTGCCACAGGCTCCTCTGGAATAGAAAAACTCTATTATATAGCTGCCATGAAATCAATATCAGAATATCTATAATGACTATCATTAACAACTATAATAACAATAACAATTATTATTATTATTATTATTATTATTATTATTATTATTATTATTATTATGATGATGATGATGATGATGATGATGATGATGATGATGATGATTAATGCAAGTTCTCCACTGTAATGGTAGGGCCTCTAGCATCATCAAACTGGTCCAAAGATTGTATGCTAAAGATGAAGGCAACTGAGCAATAGAGAATTATCAATAACACAAGAACTGTCATAAGGCCCATGAGAGGGATTGTGGTGAGGTAACCCTGACAGTTGAACACTGAACTAAAGGATGGCCGGCCTGTTCTGTCCAAACAAATCTGGTTTGACTGTGCCTGTACCTACATATTAAAATATAAAACACTTGAGTTATGTACAGAGTGAGAGGGCTGGGGCTTGGGGGAGTGAGGGCTGAGGCTTGGGGGAGTGAGGGCTGGGGGAGTGAGGGCTGGGGGAGTGAGGGTTGGGGGAGTGAGGGCTGGGGGAGTGAGGGCTGGGGGAGTGAGGGCTGGGGGAGTGAGGGCTGGGGGAGTGAGGGCTGGGGGGGAGTGAGGGCTTGAGGAGTAAGGAGGATATTAAGATGACAGGTTCAACGTACTGTATGCTGAGGTGGTTTCAGAAAGTTGGAATAGCTATATAATTACATAGAGGTGTTCTCATTTCAAGGATTGGAATAGAGGGTTTTTAACTTTCCATGTCTTAATTTAAGGGGATCGACTAAATAGGGCAGATGCTCTCATTTCAGGGGGTGGAATAGAGGAGTTTCACTGTATACAGAGGTGTTTTCATTTCAGATTGGTTCCATTTGCACACCTGAATTCCATAAAACTTATAGGCATCTCTAACACCAGCTCTGTCAGTGTCATTAGTAGTTTCTTGTACAAAGATATTCTTTCCACAGGCATAAGATGTATCCTTTGGGATAGAAAACTCAGAGAAAACATTTTCCTCCTCCACATTCCTTAAGTATCTGTTTCCATTGATAAGGACCTCCATAGTCCAGAAACCACAGGTTAAGTTTATACCTCCTTCCCCACCAACACACCTTCCTCTAGGAAACCCAAACTTGCAGCAGACACAGACATAAGAGATTATAGGACATTGAACTAGAATCCTCTCCCCTGCCCCCTCTCCATGACCTCATTGGTGGGTGGAGAGAGTGGGTATGTTTGAAGCTTCATCTCACCACTATCCATTCATACTATCTACATAAAGTCATCCCTATAAACAGGGACACCCCTGAAATGAAGACACCCCTGTAATGAGGAGGAGGACACCACCTGTAATGTGGACACCCCTGTAATGAGGACACCTCCTGTAATGAAGGACACATCCTACAATGAAGACACCCCTGTAATGAGGAGGAAGACACCACCTGTAATGAGGACACCCCTGTGATGAGGACACCACACCCCTGTAATGAGGACACCTCCTGTAATGAAGACACCCCTGTAATAAAGCCCTTCAACAACTTACCACAAGTCTACCTCCTCATCACTTCCATTGATCTTGGCTGTCAGGTGCAGACATGGAGCTGACACATCATATTCATCACAGAACTCACTCTCACAACTCCTAGAGAAGGAAATGAGTAATTTTAATGATTATTATGTTTGGAGTGAGCTGACAACAACAACGAAACAAACAAACAAGCAAACAACAAACAATAAGCTAAAATGCATGGCATACATGTAGATTATAGCTTATTTGCCAATGAAGATATTTAGAGGGAGTTTAGGGGACCCAAATTTATTAGCCCTTCCCCTTTTGAGAGAAAAATTCATAGTGTAAAAATGTCACTCACCCTCAAATTATTCAGATTTAGTTTTAGTCCCTATCTATGGGCACTAGCTATATCAGCACTATTAAGTACTATTTCAGAAGGTTTTCATGAACAATGGGCATTTAATGATTACCTAGAGGTACGAGTATGCATTTTGTGAATAATAAAGCAGAATAATGTCTACCTCTTAACAGTGCCATTAACCCTTCCCATGTAGGAGGATAGGAATAATCATATCTTCCCTTAAGCCACAACCTTAGCACATCAATCATACACTCTCTCACATCACCAAGATAATTCAGCATAATAGCCTCTAGTTGGTGCTGAGGCATACCTAACATCATGGCTACCTGCTGCCAATCAACACATATTTCATCCACCAGTTTGATATGACTTCCTCCCCATTCCAACAATATCAGATTTTTCAATGTAAATTCAGGGAGGTGACCTGCATGTACAAGATTATAAAGTCAGTAAACACTACTCATAAAGGAACTCCTTACAGGAAATCCCGCAGAATTATGGTGGATCTAGCTGGGGGAGTGGTGGGACCTGGCCCCTTTGCCTTAATAAGAGCAAGTAGCTATTAGCTACCTACTGTTAATAAAACCCATCATTTTATAAGGCCACATTCTCGTCCCCACAGATGTCCGCCCCAATCCCACCCACATTTGGACTCTTATTAGGGTACAGGCTTAAGGCCCCCATACAAGGCAATAGCTACCCTCTTCTAAGAGTGGTCGAAAACATTCCAACTTACTGAGACATACACCTGCCTTTAAAAAGGCCTCAACCACTCTAACATGGTAGACATTGTGCTCCTCAGGGTTGTTTTCCCCCCTCAGGTGATTCACTTCATTGTACTTTGATAAAGCTTCAGCAATACTTTTCTGATGTGATTCCTTCTCTTCTAACATTTCAAATGCTTCGCAGACTTCATATGGTTGGCAAGGGTGCTACTTTTTAAAAGTATTTCCCTACTAGCAGCACAAAACAATTTCCCTCCAGAAACCTTTAAATGTTCTCCTGGGTATTCATTGACACGCTTAGAGGGGTGAACACCTGGGTCATTTCGACCTCTAATTCCCGTAGATCTCTTCTTTCCAACAGGAGGGGGGTTACTAAGGGTCTTGCGCTTTCTGCCCAATAGAGATGGGGCAGGAGATTTGAGCTTATCCAGAAGAGATACTACTGTTGAAGAATTGTCAGATTCTGGGCATTCTGATATCTCACCAGTAGAAGATTCAAGCTCTGCCATGATGATAGCTAAAGCTAGCTAGACTTAGCTAAAAGCATGTGTTGGGTGGGTGGGCATTAATGATGTGGTTATTGTAGACAATGTAGAGCATCAATCTCAGACATGCTGACTACTGAGTCATTAGTGCCACTGACATGTCTTGTCAGTCTTACATTGGCAACTGTACCACACTACGAGTAAAGCTAGTTACCATTAGTCTCTCAAAATTCAGACCTATTATGCTCCAATTATTCCCATTTGCACATTATGCCCAAAGGAAGCCTATTATTCCGAAAGAATACGCTGCTTAGTCTCATGCCTAGTTGGCAGTCAATATGAGGAACCTTATTCCTCCAAACATAGCTCTTCTCCACGATCTCACCGACTTTGTCAAGCACTGCATTAAGATTCACAAATATCACATCTGGCATTCTAGGCTTCATGGATATATCTGGTGCTTGAATCAGGTTTAGGTCATCAAGGTGCTGTATAGCTACTAAAAATTCCTCTCGATTAAACTTCAGAGATGGACCACATCTTTTTAAAACAATCCTCAAAGCTGATTACAACACGCTTTTCTTTCTCTGCTTGAAGACCTAGTTTGAGCTCTAAGGCATAGTACTGTAAAGGTAATAATTTTGCTTTACAAAAAGGTACTACGTTTTCAAATATCCCTTCGTGGATCTTTTTAACAACGTCAATATCTTCCTGCTTTCTTGAGATGCTATCAACAGGAAATATGTATTTTCCTTGATTTGTAATTATCATAATCCTTTAAGACATTTCCAAGACTCTCTTCCTTTTTATCACGTGATCCAATTTCTTTCTCTCAATGAGTTCCAACGACAAGAATTTTAGGTCTAATCGATTTCTCTGTCTCAACAGTGGGAACAGGGATGGAAGCACTGGAAGAGAGGGGACCATCGCTGTGGGGAGTGGGAGTACTAGAAATGGATAAGATTGTCTGGAAACAGTGCTGAAAGATCTCTTTGTGGCTTAGAGGGAATTTGTATGACTTATCACATGGTTCACCATTTTTGTAGTATTTAATCTCTGGCTTAGCATCCAGCAACCGAGAGAGATTAAAGACAAAGATAGCATTCTTGACAAAGGCTGTGAGGAGTTCATGAAACTGAGGCTGTCCACCACTATCTACTAAGTAGATCCATGTTATACTGAATAATTCTCCTCCTCTGTAACCAAGGAGTGCCTCACCATTAACAACACTTTCTAGTGGTGCTACAGAACTTAGTGATTCTTCAACTGCCTCTTGAGAATAAACTTTATCATCGATGATTAAGGTTGCAGCTCTAGATTGAATTGCATCAGCAAGAACAGCCATCAATTTCTTAGAAGTCACCAATTCCCACTTTATTTCATCACTTGAATCGCCTTTACTACCTCTCACACTTGAGCCTCTGAGCTGTATCAATACAGCCAGTACTGTTATAATATATGTGTATGGGGCATCAAGGCCACAAAGAAATAGACAGGTTTTGCCCACACCTCCTGCCCCTACTATATATCAGTATCTTGATAATACTAACGTCAATGTAGCCCAGACTCATAGCTTCATCAAACTAGAAAAGTTTAAGAGAAAGGTTACTGGCTGTACATGGTTATGTGTGCCTAGAGAAATGCAGTGGAACCTTGCTTATAGATAATGTGACCACCAGAATTATTTTAAGACAACCCATTTCAAGGTGTGCCTATAAAATTACAGTATACAGTGGAACCTCCGAATAAAGACCACATTGGGGACAAGGGGTTTGGTCCTTGTTGAGAGGTTGGTCTCTTCTCAGAGGTTCTTTCTTATGCTCAATAATTTTGAATGTTAGCTAGTTTACACAAAATTATACAGGGTTTTTTGGTCATTTGTAAATTTACTAGACTGTCCATAACAGTTCCTAGCTGTAACGATTCTTGTGTGCACCCTCTATTATTTAGAAAAAGCTGCACTTCTTCCAATGATGATTATATAGCTTCCTTATACATACCCCTTAACTTTTGGGTTAGCTTCAGGTGGGCCTGATTCATCACTATCATCATCTTCTGCAGCTTCACCTTCCTGGGAATTCAGCCTGACCGCTGGTGTCTGTGTTGATCAACAGAATGATGTTATCCAAATTGTATTTTACTCCGTCCCTATCTCTATTTAAATTTATAGCTCCTAGAATGGACGATATCATTAGGCCAACATTTTGTTCCAAAACTATGGGTATCATGGTAGACACTTTCATTTCTTTACCAGACGGAGGACCAGATGGAGGCTTTCGATTGGACTTTTGTAAAAATAGCTGGCTAAACATGAGAGTTTCCTCTGACAAGTCTTTGACAGCTGACCATCCTCCTTCCATTGAGATGGTACCTGTACTGGCATGAAGGCAATTCTTGACGATGACCATCCCTGCTTCCTCCACTACTCCAGTGCTAGGCTCCTCCTTCATCCCCTCCTCCATTGCCTCCCCCGCTACTTCAGTGCTAGGCTCCTCCTTCTCTCTTTCCTCCATTGTTTCCTTCTCTACCTTTTTCTTCATGGCCATCAAAATGTTCAAGATATCTCCAAGCGACGACGAAGACATGTTTTCCCTGATCGAGGTAGACCCAGGTAGACAAACCTCACTATGGATATAGTGAGTGATAGCTTATCCTTGATGACTTTAGAACAGGCTTCTCTGTACTGATCTTGGAGTGTGTCTGTGATTTGGAGACATGAAATAAACATGTTATGGTCCCTATTGAAGGAGTTGCTGTACTAGACACACTGAACTAACCTAAAGAGCCTTGGGAGGGGGGTGGAGAAGAAACCTTACCATTAGGGCTGTCTAGATTATGCTGGCATTTTTTTTTTTGAGAATAATAGGCATGAATTAGCATTTGAGAATTTTAGGTGGAATTTGTCAGAATTTTGGAGGGAGGGATTTTTTTGTGATTAACACTTTCTTAAATTATTAATGCTACAAATTCAAACTTTATGATTTCCCTCACTGGCCCCAGGCATGCAGGAATGTTGTGCTTGTGCAGTCATCCTCTGCTGTTGAAGAAAGAGCATTTTCAAATTGTCTGTTTTACTGACTAACATGTTCATTGGAAAACTACATTGAAACTTCAGTCATGTTGCTAATTAGCTAGCTTGTAAAAACAAAATTTAATATTGACTAATTCTCATGTGTTTGAAAAGCATAATGGGTGATTTGGTAAGAATTATAGGCTGACTTCATAAGAATTAGCCAGAGAATTAAAAATCTGCTCACCAGAGGAGACTGTGTTCTCCAGACGTAAAGCAAGGGAAGTAAGGTCAGCTTCACGTAACAAATCTATCAACCCTCCCCATGTGGGAAGATTGTGATAAGTATGTTCCCCCTTAAGCCACCACTCTATCACGGCCAAGAAATTACTCCATGAACTAAAACCTCTTGCTTTTATAGCCTCTACTTCGGCTGTAGGCACACCCAAGACCTTGGCAATACGCTCCCACTTGTCACATATTTCCTCCAGCATATCCATTTGACTCTCATCCCATTTGTACTTAAACATTTTATTCAATGAAGATGAAAGTTTTGGGAGGTTACCTGTATGCATAATACAAGACTAGAAAGCAGTAAACATACTCATTAACAATTTTATTCAAAGTTTGGGAGGTTACCTGTATGCATAAAGTAGTAAACACTACTCATTAACAAACACCTCAGAGGGAAATCCTGCAGAACTCTGGTAGACCTAGTCTTAATGCTTGAGGGGACCTATAGCCCCTTTGCCAACAAAAAAGGTCTGGTGACATCAGTTCACAATTTTTTGGTTCTCTTGTAATGTAAATAGTCCAATACCTTTACAGCCAGTCACTACATGTTTTGGCCTCAGATCCTTTTTTTTCTTCCATTGGCAAAGGAAGCTGGTCCTCTAGACTAAGTCTGGGTGTGGTCATACTTTTGTACAAAGGCAAAGAAAAGCCTTTCAGTGAACCTACAACTAAATTTGCTACAAAAAATACATTTAAACTCTAGTTGAACTAAAATATTAGATCATAACTAGCATTATTGATGGAGAGAACCTGCCCACACCAAGACTAAGGTATCAAAATTTAGAACTTAATCTAGTTGGTTTATTCTCAGGATAAACTACGGAAACTTGTCATTTTAAAAGGCTACACCATTCTCGGTGTCTGCACTAAGTACCCAGCCCCACCCACTTTTGGGCTCTTATAGGGCACAAAGCATAGATCTCCTACCTAACCCAACAGATAGCAAGTGATAACTAACCTTCCGCCATGTCTCACCAGTCGAGAGCTGTTTTCCCGTCCGCAGGTTAACTCTCTCTCCCAAAATCAATAAACACTACATATGCGCGATTGCGCGCGCGAGTGTGAAGGTCAGACACACACCACCTTTCGGTAGTCGTCCCTCTGGCCTTTACACACACACTATATCGGAAGTTAGAAGTGGTCCATCAGTTCTCAGATGTTTGACCTCAGGGAGAAGCTGCCTTTGATCTTTCTTTGATGTTCGCTTTATATGTACTTAAAAAAAATAAAATAAAAAGTGAAAAGAAAAGGAGAGTGGCATAGTGCATGGGGCAGTGCCCTACAGTGACTGCAGAGCATAGCTATGATCAACTAGTATGTTTGAGTCAAGAATGTCATGCTTCACAGAGACATCCTGATGAACTAGGTAGGGGTATTGCTAAAACTGTTAATAATCTATGCTAAACTATTTTGGAAAGCCTAGAGTGTTTTCTTGTGACAGATCATGCTAGCCAATTCTTGTATCAATTTTCATAGTGTACTACCCAATGGTATTCTATAGCACAGAGTCCTTGCCCACTTCTAACCTCATTCCCATTCAGAGTGTGCCCCCATGCTCCAAAACATCTATGATTCAACAGGATGATAATGATTTTTAACTGTTATTGAAACCAGCAACACGTCTTGTCAAAAATGACATTTTAGTTATGGTCACTTCAAGCATTAGCATGACAACTTTTAGTTAGTTTTTGACCAATTGAGATCAGTTTTGTGACTAGTCCTTTTAGTTGACTAAAACAACATTAGATCAAAAATGACCTGTTATTGATGGTTTCACATAGGAAGGTGTTGTGATGTCACATGAGGGTATAAGGTGAGTTGTGATGTCACATAAGGGTGTGTGGTCTGAAGCTTGTAGGATTATGAAGATGTGGGCTGTGATTTATGTAGAGATTTGGGTCAATTTTAGTCAGCGTGAACTCTTGACCTTGCAAGAGCTAGACTAACCCTTTCACTCCCAAAAGGTTACACTTTTCAACTCTCCGTTACTTGGACCCATTGGCACTAGGACATATCCTTCTGCCGCCAACCTTATACCATGATGTCACGTTGACCTGCGTGACCTTTTGCTGCCTGACGACCAATGCCAAAAACAAAACAAAACAAAACAAAGCAACAAAATAATATTGTACTGAAAGGGATATGTAGTGTTGCCAGGTTCATGGATTTATCCACAATCTGTGGATTTTTGGAGGAGAAAATCATCTGTGGATGGATCAAGGAGTTCTTTGGATTTTTCTGTTCATTGCTGATTTTGTACAATTGCTTTTATGAAATTTCTTTCTAACTATTAATAGTGTCCCTCTATTTAGCTGATTAGCAATGTAGTAGCTATATAGTAACCAAAGTAGTGGTGGTGAGTCTTCCAGCTCTATATCTGGGGGCAAACATGGGGATAAATACTGTAGAACTGGTAATGTTAACGAGAAAGTAATGTTAACGAATTTAACGAAGAGTGGTAGATCGGTATCATTACTACTTGTTAAAATAGATTAGTACTAGTAATTCTGGCATCATTCACGTGTAGTACTGTACTAAACCCTTAACTTTATTTACTGTTAACATGTCTATACTACCATTTTTTTGGAAAATCGTTAAACATTATTATACCTGTTAACATTACCAGTTATACAGTATTCGGCCCCACAATCAATGTTTACTCTGTGGATTTTTTTATACAGCAACTGGGCAACATTGGATATGGTAACCTGTGGCTATTTGCTTTTGCAGCCACCCTTTGACAAAAAGGCTTTGCAAAAGTTTGTAATCACATTATGTTTGTGGCTAACATGATTATGAGAGAGCAAAGAAAAGCAAGAGGAATCGATGAACTGCTTAGTTCTGCACATAGCAAACCAGATGTGTGGTTTTACATAAACAGACAGATATAGCTACTTGATTTAAGCAAATGAATTTGTTTACTGAAATTCCAGTCAACAAAGAATATTATTAGCTGTAGCTAATAGCTACACATGCAGCGATACTCTTAAAACTTTCTCTCCTCCAGTGATCAATTTTATTAGCACCACCAGATGAATTTTTTTGTCTAAACCAGTTAGTAAAGATTTCTTCTTCCATTCATTAGTTAAAAGTTAAAACTTTACTGCTTTAGTGTAGCTAGCTACTTCTTCTTTGAAGGAGGAACACTAGACCCATTATTACTCAATATACACTCTCTTCATTTACACTCTCAGAGTTGCTAAGGTCAGGAAGGTTGGCTGTAGCCATGACTCAGCTGGAGTTTAATAATAGTTTAACAAGGTTATCAAAACAATTATTGTAGTACACGTGAATGCAACTATATAGCTATCATGTAATCAAAGAGAGTATGTTTCATGTATGTATCTACGAGATCGAGATGAGAGTAGACAGAGTCACGTGAGTGTTGCAGTCTTCAGTTACTGTACATAGTATAATTATTACAAAAAGAAAAAAAAACACCACTTGCTGGATGCCTTGACCTCTTGACCTCGTGTTATTAGCTATAATTATAGGCTACACCAATTTTTCAACAAATTTTTTTTACTGTGCTGGTAGCTATAATAGAATACATAGCTAGCTACTGTGCATAATATAAACATTAGTATTGCATTAGCTATCAATAGAACAAACTAAAAAACAGAAATAAGTTTAAGAAAGAGTATCATATTTTTTCTAAGGTATCAAAAAAGTCCTTGGCAATTTGAGACAAATCAGCAGCATTCAATAAATCATTCAATCCTCCCCATGTTACAGGATACCTTCCTTCACAGAGGTTGGGAGCATTACGAAACCACTCATTAAAAACATGGTTTGCTCTTTCTGTATCGGTATAGACTCTATTGGCTCGGATGTTTTCAATGTCTTCTAATTGAAGGATAGATGCTATATCACGCCACCTTAAGGCTACCCTGTCAAATAGTCGATAAGTCTTCTCCCCATTACTTACTAAATTCAAGAGTGCTGGTGTTGGCCTCTTTTCTGGAGAAAGCAATAATAATATAATATTAGTTTCTAGATCATAATAGCTGACACTAGTGTCATTTGTCACTTGTTATGCTGTCAGTTAGAGCAGACTAGCTAGAGAAGTTACCAAACACAGCACAGCTTCCTTCAATATCACAAGCTCTTTGGGCGATAGATGAAGCTAATTTTATTATGCCACTACCGTGTGTGCATAGCTTAAATGTTGCAGCCAACAGTGAATTTATTATTAGAGAGCTCGTGCATTCTCCATACTACTGTGGTTTGGGTAAAGGTTGGTATATTATATGCTGATCATGTTACAGTCTATTTTATATCACAGCTGAAAATGAACAGGAATGCTACTGAATTCTCTTTATTGAGTTATTGCAACCCTGTTTTGTGGCATAATATTATTTACTGCTTCTCTTTTGGTAAAAAAGGTGGGATCATTTAAGACGAATTCTGAGTATGATAGACTTACCTTTAATTTTGCTGAAGTCAATAGCTGTATAAATAAAAACACATTTAATTTAACATAGCCAAAATCAAACAGTTGTTACAACTATATTGGTTGTTTATCTGACCACTAGTAGCTTGTACAGTAGTTAAAATCGTGGAAATGTTTAGCTAAGTCTCATGGAGCCCGTGAATTTAATATTTTCCATAAGTGACCTAACAATAAACAGTATTCCAATTCATATGAATTACTATCTGCTCATGGGCTTTCCAGTCCTAGAGTAGGTACAGTATTATTAATGTGGAGGACTTTTGATTGTGTAATAGCTAATGTTACGTATGCATCATAATTATAGGTACATACTTTCTCTTTTAACTTTTCCTTCTTCTCCTTTTCCTCCATCCTTCTCTTCTGTAGAAGTTTACAAAAGTAATATTTTTCTTAAAATTAATAGTGTCTTTATTCTACACAGCAATTAGATTTAGAACAGATAGCTACTGATCCAGGCTGCTTTTTTTTGCAGGTATTATTGATCCAGACTGCTTCCTTGCTTCTGGAACTTAGACACCAGGATACTTAACTTAATACAAAGATTTACACAATGATCACCAACAGCAATCAGACCTAGAACAGGTAGCTACTGATCCAGGCTTTTTTTTTTTTTTTTTTTTGCAGGTGTTATTGACCCAGACTGCTTCTTTATACTTCTGAAACTTAAGGACAAATTTTAGTTAAGCACTTTCTTTTTAATAATTAGACACCAGGATACTTAACTTAGAGAGTAAGTATACCATTGCTAACTTTTTCTACTCAACAAACTCAATAATTATCATCTCAATGAAATGTGTAACAAGTTCCACAAAATTATACGAAGTTGTGAAATAATTAGTGACCTCATAACAGTTTCAGTCATCTACATTCCAAGGAATCGGTTCATTTTATCTTTGAACTGTATTGTTTGGTCATCTAGCATAAGTTAACTAACAAAAGCTTCCTTTATGAGAGTATATTGTTCATAAGCACATGTCTGTAGCTTTGCTACTTAAAAATGCTACAACATAATAATGATATTATTATTATTAGTCAATCAATCCTAACCAGTGGGAAAGAAAATTAGTCAAATTATCACTACTGGCCAAAGTTTTACTCCATATCTATGGAGGATACGGAGGTGCATATCATGTACTCTCACACTCTGGGGGAGTGGTGCTATGAAACAAATGATGGATTTTATCACAACATGTACGTTATTTTCTCAATCAATTTTTGAGATTGTTTAATGCATATAGCACTAAGTTTTGGAGAGGTATACTATAGTGAAAGGAAACCTACCTAAGACATGACTGGGAAGTGAGTCTGAAATGCCTAGAAAAAAAATAGTATTGCACTATAAACTCTGTATAATGTTACAGTATTCAACTCACCATCAATATAGTTGGAGACATCTGGTGGAAACTTCTGTAAAATTATTGTGATAGGGTAATACAATGAAAGTATAATGAAACCCAATCCTTTGAAATGAGGACATCTCTGTATACAGTGGAACCTCGGCTCCTCCATGTAACATAATATTACATCATTCAGATTGTACTATTGTTATGGGCTAGGGTTAGGGTTAGATACAGTTACAATAACAATAGTACACAGTTGACAATGATGTAATCTGAATCTGTTACATGGAGGAACAGCCAGAACTTCTCTATTCCAACCTCCTGAAATGAGGGCACCTCTGTATATAGTGGAACTCCTCTATTCAAGGACATCTATCCTTCCCATGAAATGAGGACACGCTAATTAATGGTCTATATAGTCCTAGCTAACGTCTCAGTTGATGGAAACAACAAAATGATCTCAGGTTCAACACACCTACCTCTTCAAACCAGACCAAGTGACGATCCTGCAAACGAATCTTGTTCTTCCTCTTTAGGTGGACACAAGTAACGAATCTATCCGTCTCTTTACCCAGTATGCACAGATGCCCCTTCTCACTGTGTCCATGTTTGGTGGACATACACTGAAAGGCAAACTTGTAGCCCTTCTTCAAGTGGCTGTTCAAACGTGAGGTGACCGTCTTCAGGGAGCATTGTACCACACCACGGACGTGAGCACAGAGTGATTTGGTTGGAACACTGTATTCTTCTTTATCCTTTTCTCTGGAAATCACCACCTCTATATATCTTGGGCGTCCAATCAAAGTGACTTCATCAATGTCACTATGCAGACACACAAAGAACTTGATGACATTCTTTTTCAGTCGATCTTCATCCATGTCCCAACCGTGCAACTGCTGAGAGACAATGTTGGTGAGCATGGAGGTGAACAAGCCTAAGGGCACATAACCACAGTCATAGTGCACAATTAGAGTGACTGGGTCACGGTCAGAGGTGGGGACTACTAGGTCATCTTTACTTGCACTCCTCAGGATGCTAGGCATGAAGTACACAACAGTTGGTGTAGCTGGTGCAGACGCTATATTCTGAGAGGAATACTTGGGAGTCAATAGATTTAGGTGCTTCAGAAGCTCTACCAATTTCTCTAGTGGAATAAGCTTGTCCTCGGAACCAGCCGTAGTAGACCCAGCCCTATTCCCAACCCTAATAGCCTTGAGCAAATCATCATGTGAGAACTGAGCCTTATCTCGGAATTCTTCTGCAGCCCGGTTACCAACCTTCTCAAAAGTGAAAGTATTCTTCACTAACTCTGTGACGCTATTAAAAACCACCTGGATGTCACATATGACCGTATCCTTCAGCACGTCCAACTCTGGGTAATAGAGGAGGATCCCAACGCAGTGATGCAAAAACCACAGTGCTTCCTGCAACTCCTCTTCATAGATTCCCAACATGCCTGCTAATTCCTCACAATCCTTCAAAGGCATTGTAGGTGTGCCTTTCTCGCGGATGTAGATGCTCAACATCAGCCAGGCTGCTGGAATGGTGATCTTATCAAAGTAATTCTCTATTATCCTCTTCAGAACAGCTCGAATGTCGTCTAGCTCGTCTTGGCCACCACTATAATTATTAACCGCTAGAATGGGGTTATTTAGAGAGGCATAGGCAATTATATCTTCTTTGTAGAAATCGGTACTTTCAATTCTTGACTGAAGAAACTGCTGCTTATCTCTCAGCTGCTCGTCTGTCACCTTGTCTCGGTGTGTCCCCACAAAAAGGGCTTTAGATTTAGAGTAATTCTTTCCCTGAGGAGTGTTGGCTTCGGTTGTTGCAGCTGAAGATGTGTTATTCTGTGGAGGAATATATGAAGAAAGTAAGTGTGGACTTTTATGATCATCTACTTTTAACTGCTATAACTCGTACCTCATTTATCACACCTACCTCATCCTTGCTGTCAAAGGTACTGCTGAAGCATGCAATACTAGCAAGAGCCTGGAATAGAACTTCCTCCACAGTGGTAGTAGAGTCCTCTTCCTCAGTAGAGACACCTTTGTCGTTGGTGTAGTGCATTTTATACTCTTTATCGAACTGGTCGATCAACTTCCAGAAAAGAAGGTAAAGGGATGGACCCGTGACAAGGGCAGCATGCATTTCCAGGAATTCAGCCTGACCGCCGGTGTCTGTGTTGATCAACAGAACGATGTTATCCAAATCGTATATGACTCCATCTCTGTCTCTATATCTATTTACTATTAAGGCTCCTAGAATGGACGATATCATTATGTCAACATTTTGTTCAAGAACTATGGGTATCATGGTAGACACTTTCATTTCTTTGCCAGACGGAGGACCAGATGGAGGCTTTTGATTGGACTTTTGTAAAAATAGCTGGCTAAACATGGCAGTTTCCTCTGACAAGTCTTTGACAGCCGACCATCCTCCTTCCATTGAGATGGTACCTGTACTGGCATGAAGGAAATTCTTGACGATGACCATCCCTGCTTCCTCCACTACTCCAGTGCTAGGCTCCTCCTTCACTTCCTCCTTCATTGCTTCCTCCATTACTCCAGTGCTAGGCTTCTCCTTCACTTCTTCCTCCATTGCTTCCTCCATTACTCCAGTGCTAGGCTCCTCCTTTACTTTCTTCTCCATTGCTTCCTCCACTACTCCAGTGCTAGGCTCTTCCTTCTTTTCCTCCTCCATTGCTTTCCCCACTACTTCAGTGCTAGGCTCCTCCTTCACTCCCTCCTCCATTGCTTTCTTCTCCTCTACCTTTTTCTTCATGGCCATCAAAATGTTCAAGATATCTCCCATCAAGCGACGACGAAGACATGTTTTCCCTGATCGAGGTAGACCCAGGTAGACAAACCTCACTACGGATATTGTGAGTGACAGCTTATCCTTGATGATTCTAGAACATGCTTCTCTGTACTGATCTTGAAGCTCAGTGTCTGTGATTTGGAGACATGAAGTAAACATACTATAGTCACTATCGGCTATACTATAACCTTGAAATATTTTTAGTGGGTAGACACACTGAACTAACCTACAAAGGGAAGAAACCTCACCACTAAGGCTGTCTAGATTATGCTGGCATTTTTTAAAGAATAATAGGCATGAACTAGCATTGGACAATAATGCTAGTATTTCAGGGGGGTAGGAAGCAGGGGGGCACCAGGTGCTGGTGCCCCCCCCACTTTGCACAGACCTTTGCAGTTGTGTATAGTGTGTGTCACTCTGTGTGGTGATAGTAAGTGCTTCACTATTTTTACACTTCTGAGTCAGAGCCTTCAAGTGTTTGCATGGTGTGAGTTTAAGGGAAAGAGATTCGAAACCATGGTATCAGGGTTGCCAACTCTCCTGATTTTAAGGGTCCCCTCCTGGCCTCCTGTTTTCACTACTATATTCCACTATTAACCTCCTTTTTTGCTAATATTATTGCTGTCTTACTAGAGGTGGATCTCAAGCATTTGCCTAAGTTGATGCTGTCACTTCCTCATGTCACTTCCTCATGCAATGCTTCAGCTGAATGTATTTTCAGTATGGTAAAAGCAATAAAAACTGATTCTCTTCATAATTCAACTCTATCTGCTTTAAGTGAATTTTGACAGACATTGTTATGAGCAGCAATCAGGGGCTGAACTACTCTGGCTGAGCAAGTTAGCCACTTAGAAACAACTTAACTTAGCTATAATAACTATAGAATTAACTATAATAACAATATTATGATCTTCCTACATAAAGAGTCTCCCTTTTTTTTCCTTTGGGGATTGGCAACCCTGTGGTATTTCCTCTTGTGTTCCTTGTAAATGTGATTGTCTGTCTGTATGAATATAGTTAACTATTTTATACCATCCATTGGATATGTCTGATTCCAAGGTGAGTCAAGCACATCATAGCAAAGAATATAAAGAAGGAAAGCTTAAAGCATAATAGCATGGCACATAAAGAAATAGAGCAAAGTGCTATTTATAAGATAAGCTGAGTGAAGTAGATAAGGTGTTGAATTCACATTTCCTGTGACAAATGTGACTGCTGAAATGTGAAAGGTCATTTTCTTCTCTGGTGAGACTAAAGACATACTTGAGAAGCACAATGACTCACTGTAGGCTGAACTATCTGTTTATACAGCAAGAACTGATGCACCTAGCTAACCTAGAGAAAATAGCTGAAGATTACATCTCAGTTTTATTTTGGAAAAATTTATCAACTATTTATAATTAAATTTTAAATTTTGTAACTTCATTATTAAGACCCTGAAACTGTAATCTCAGATGGCTGGGTAAGAACGGGGAGGGGGGGGGAGGGAGTCTTTAGCTTAAATGGTGCCCTCCCCACCTAAAATCATCTTCCTACCCCCCTGTATTTTAGGTAGAATTTGTCAGAATTTCAGAGTTTTTAACACTTTCCTAATACTACAAATTCCAAATTTTAAACATAAGCACGATTTCCCTCACTGGTCACAAGCATGCAGGAATGCTTTTCTTGTGCAGCCATCATCTGCTGCCACAGGAAGAGCGTTTTCAATAAAATTGTCTAAATGTTATAGCTACTGACAAACATGTTCATTGAAGGACTACATTGAAACTTCAGTCATGTTGCAATACAATATAGATAGTGATAACTAACCTTCCGCCATCTCTCAGAGTCAGTCAAGAGCCGTTTTCCCGTCCGCAAGTTAACTCAATTTACCGAACTCTTCCAAAAATAAACACTCCCCCAAAATACTGCACATAACACGCCCCCAAAATACTGCACATATGCGCGATATATATGCGCGCGCAGGTGTGACGTAACTGATCAGGTGATACACCACGATTTATTTAATACTTAATAAAATAATTATTATGTATTATTATTATTTAATAGTGTCTCCGTAATCCCTAGATCTGGTGAACAATTGAGTGATTTAGGGATCAGGGAGAGATTTTTTTGAATAGTAGTGAATCTAGGGAGATTTGCACCAGGCTTCAGCTTAAAAAAATATATTGTGACTGTCAAAAGCCATGCTAAAGGCAATGCTGATTCACTTACTAATGCTATCCCTTCCCAGTTTGAAATGAGATATACTTCTTTGCATAGTTGCCAACTTTTCCAGATCAAAATACCATGTAGAATGTATCCTCCCCTGTTACAGAGATTTCAGCTTGTTATTATTTTGTATGCTGCTGAAATGGCATATATTAAGGGAATGTAAAGCCAAGGAAAACCACTCCAACAAAAGGAGACAAGAAAGATGGGCTACAGATATATTTCTTGCATGTATGTGGATGAGTTGCATAGTGGACAGGTTACTGTGTGATACATATTTACTCACACTGGTCATGAGTTTAGGTCCACAAGATCTTCCCCTCCCCATATAATAGTATCAGCAAGAAAAATAATGCTCTCACAGCAACTAGGATTCATGACACATCACAACTCTGGAATACAGTGATACATTTGCTGACTTTTCACATAGTTATGTAGCATAGGTGTCTTCTTCCCTCTTCTCCAAAATCTGGAAGCCATTATCAATACAGAAGAAAACTTCATTCCTGAAATTATGTAATCACACAACTAGCTAGCTAGCTACAATGGAAAATTAAATTTTATGTCGCTAGCTACAACTATATTAGCTAATTTTTTCACTAGATTATACTTGAAACTCGATTCGACTTTAGTGCTGAACATCGGGTGCTTTTATGTGTAAATTCTGGACATTACATCATTACTATTACATTTGTAATAATAATATACCCGTAATATTCAATAATATATAACAAGATTACTGTAATATACCATAATAAGAATACTGTAAGGAAATTTACATAATAGATAATTATAATTATTATTATAGAAGCACCCGCGCCCGCGCCCCCCCTCCCGCCCCCAGAATAGACAGTCACGTGAGTGTTGCGGTCTCGATCTGATCTAATATTAATAATAAAAATAATGAAAAAACACCACTTGCTGGATATCTTGACCTCCTTATGGGGCGCCGTTTGTCTCTAAATTCAGTAGTATAGCATGATTTATAAATTACAACTATGATTTATAAATCATATGGTTGATATAATAAATCATGATGCTGATTTATAAATCATACAGCTGATATATAAATCATGATGCTGATATATAAATCATGATGCTAATTTATAAATCATGATGCTGATATATAAATCATGATGCTGATTTATAAATCATACAGCTGATTTACAAATCATGCTATTGATTTAATTAAATCATGATGCTGATTTATAAATCATACACCTGATATATAAATCATAATAATGATTTATAAATCATACAGCTGATTTATAAATCATACTGCTGATATATAAATCATACATATGATTTGTAAGTCACATGATAATCATGTGGTGGCACTACTCAAATTTGAGTTTGTTTGTTTTTTGGGCCATGTGGCTTCTGTTAGCCATCTGATTTTACTCGTTGATTTCACTCGTTGATTTCACCTGCTATCTAAAAATTTCACCTGCAATTCAGGACTATTCATCATCATAATAATTATAATATAGATAGCAGGTGAAATCAACGAGTGAAATCAACGAGTAAAATCAGATGGCTAACAGAAGCCACATGGCCCAAAAAACAAACAAACTCAAATTTGAGTAGTGCCACCACATGATTATCATGTGACTTACAAATCATATGTATGATTTATATATCAGCTGTATGATTTATAAATCATTATCATGATTTATATATCAGGTGTATGATTTATAAATCAGCATCATGATTTAATTAAATCAATAGCATGATTTGTAAATCAGCTGTATGATTTATATATCAGCATCATGATTTATATATCAGCATCATGATTTATAAATTAGCATCATGATTTATATATCAGCATCATGATTTATATATCAGCATCATGATTTATAAATTAGCATCATGATTTATATATCAGCATCATGATTTATATATCAGCTGTATGATTTATAAATCAGCATCATGATTTATTATATCAACCATATGATTTATAAATCATAGTTGTAATTTATAAATCATGCTATACTACTGAATTTAGAGACAAACGGCGCCCCATACCTCCTGACCTCGTGTGTAATTAGGCTACACCAACTTCAACAAAATTTTTTTACTGTCTTGCTAGCTATAATACAATACATAACTACTGTACATAAATATATGACTAGTATTGCATTAGCTATCAATAGAAATACAGAAATAAAGGTAAGTACATAAGAAAGGGTATCATATTTTTTCTAAGGTATCAAAAAAGTCCTTGGCAATTTAAGACAAATCAGCAGCATTTAATAAATCATTCAATCCTTCCCATGTTACAGGATACTTTCCTTCACAGAGTTTGGGAGCATTAAGAAACCACTCATTAAAAACATGGCTTGCTCTTTCTGTATCGGTATGGAATCTGTTGGCTCAGATGTTTTCAATGTCTTCTAATTTAAGGACAGATGCTATATCACGCCACCTTAAGGCTACCCTGTCCAATAGTCGATAAGTCTTCTCTCCATTTCCTACTAAATTCAACAGTGCTGATGTTGGCCTCTTTTCTGGAGAAAGCAATAATAATATATTAGTTTCTGGGATATAGATCATAATAGCTGACACTAGTGTCATTTGTCACTTGTTATGCTGTCAGTTAGAGCAGACTAGCTAGAGAAGTTACCAAACACAGCACAGGTTCTTTAAGCTCTTTGGGTGATAGATGAAGCTAATTTTATTATGCCACTACCCAGTGGCGTCTCTAGCCACTTTGGATACTGGGTGCAAGCTATAGTTGCATGCATAATACTTATTCTTATTCTCTACTTAATCTCTATAATATTATACTTATTACCTCAGTGAACTTTGAACCTTTGCGTGATCATAATGACTGCTGTGCTACAGCAGCCGCAAGTTCTAGTGTTTAGCCACAGTTCTATGGCCTGGAGTTAAATAATGCTTTTTAGCTGGTAGCTAAAGACTGAGCTACTCTGCAGGGATGTAAGTAAGTGTTATGGGTGCAAGTTAAGTTGTTCTGGGTGCAAATGAACCCATTTGCACCCCTCTCACGACGCTACTGCCACTACCGTGTGCATAGCTTAAATGTTGCAGCCAACAGTGAATTTATTATTAGAGAGCTTGTGCATTCTCCATACTACTGTGGTTTGGGTAAAGGTTGGTATATTATATGCTGATCATGTTACAGTCTATTTTATATCACAGCTGAAAATGAACAGGAATGCTACTGAATTCTCTTTATTGAGTTATTGCAACCCTGTTTTGTGGCATAATAATATTATTTACTGCTTCTCTTTTGGTAAAAAATGTGGGATCATTAACACTCTGAGTATGATAGACTTACCTTTAATTTTGCTGAAGTCAATAGCTGTATAAATTAAATAAAAACACATTTAACATAGCCAAAATCAAACAGTTGTTAAAATTACAATAATATTAGTTGTTTATCTGACCACTAGTAGCTTGTACAGTAGTTAAAATCTCTTACCTAACCTAACAGCTAGCTACTCATTACTACAACATAGATAGCGACAACTAACCTTCCGCCATCTTTCAGTCTATTGTCAGAGTTGTTTTTCGGTTGGCAAGTAAGTTAACAGAACAGAAAGAGAAGACTATGTACTCGATTACGCCCCCCAATAAATACGGTGCGCGCGCACACATATTATATTTGTGACATAACTGATCATGTGACACACCACACGGTGCATGATGTTTTGGTGGATACATAATTAGTGCAGTGGACCCCTACGTACTCTCCTCTTGGAAACGGATATCTCGGTAAGCAAGTGGTTATTGTAGTTCAGTAATTGTCAGTATCTTAGTAATCGTGGACCTAACTAAATGTACTTTTATCATGTTATTGCATATTTTTTACTTACATACCACGCCCCCTACACAAGTGGAGTGAGAAGGAAGAAGTGATCTTCCAAAAAATATGCCTGAGTCTCCAGTTAAGATCATCACTACAACCACACCCATATCTGCTATGAAAGCCAGAACAGTGAACTTTAACCCCAAAACAACAGTGAACCCTAACCCCAAAGAAGCAGTGAACCTTAACCCCAAGGCAGAGGACTGCTATTTCTATTTCTATTCCACCTGCTCAAAAGTACATTATCTGATGTTTAACTATACATCTTCAGTTAAGTGGGTCTAATCTTGACCTCTCCCTCCATCTGCTTGTATCAGGGGAGGAGTCTCCTTTATGAATGCATGGGGGAGTGGTCTGAGTGTAACTAGTTAAGTTTGATTGGCTGGTTGTTGACATTTCTTCCTACCTTTTTCTGGTAATGTCTGCCTTATTGGTATAAATAAAAGCCATTGACACGCTAACGTAGCTGCTGCCCAATGGCAATACCATGGAAACATGGTAAAAACCTGAATATTGATAAACTCACTATTCCAATATTACCAATTACTGCCGTTAGAACTTAGCAATGCTATCATTACATATTCGCAGGGTGACAGCTGTAAGTTCCGGCATTGTTCGGCAGCACTGGGGTCAGAGGAGACTTGTGACCTTTGGAGTGATGCAGTGTGTCAGCGAAAAGTTTGTGCCTTTAGGCACTGCAAGTTTGATGTGAGTGTGGGTGGACCAGAGATGTGTGAGGAAAGGGTTAAATGGAGAGTGTTATTGTATACGGTTATCTCATAACCTCCTCCTCCTCCTCGTAATATCCTATGGTGATTTCCTGTATTTCTGCAGCGTCAGCGTTCTGCTATTCCATGTTATTGGGAGACACAGTCTACAGGTTGTCTTAAGCTACACTGTCCCTTCAACCATACTAAACCACACCCACATTCAAAGGGGACTTGGGAGAGGTTAAACGAGTATAAACTCTCGTCCATCAAGATCAAGACCGTGGAAGAATTACAGAGGGAGAAAGAACAAAGAAAGAAGGAAATGAGTATGACGGAGGAAGAAAAGGAAGAGGCAGAAGAAAGGAAGGAGGAAATAGTCCAGAAAGACCAAATAAGACTGAAAAAAGCCAGAGAAGTGAGGATTATGGAGGAGATAACCAAGAAGGAACAGAAAACCAAGGAAAGGAATTGTGAAGATGTGAAGGAGGTTGCAGAGGGAAAGGTTGTAACTCGGGATGACAGTGATTGCAACATGAGAAGTGTTCCATCGATGGTGGACCTGCGAAAGGAGTTGATTAGACGAATGTTAGCCGAGAAGAAGGAGTTTCAGAACCGACAGACCATGAACAGAACTTTAGAAAAGAACTCCAAGGATGCCGCTTTACAAACACCCCAACCTCTGTCCCCACCCAAACCAGGACAGGGAGGACGGAGTGGACGTGAGGACCACAGAACTCACAGAAGAAGATCACCTGATAAGGATGTACTCTCTTCTAGTAGTAAGACTGATGGCCAGAGAAAAGTAAGTCAGGAGAGGGCCTCTTTTATGAGACAAATTGAACAGCTAGGAAATATCGATCCCAACTCTAAGAGGAGCCAATCAGAAAATCAACGTGTCAGGAGAGTCAGACAGGATAAGGTATTTAGTGAAACTCTGAAAAGTTACAGAGGTGTTGATGAGGGGATCCCCCAACCTCCCACCTCACTGACACCTAGAGTACATCTCTATACATGATTGAATTCCTTCCTCCTGGGTACCTTATGCATAGTGGGATCCATTATGTGAAGGTGGGGCTGGATGGGTGATGTGTCAGTGAGGCAGGTACGTTAGGGAGGTGTGGTTCTACAGTTGTATATAACTGATTGAATCTTGTTTATTCTAGAGTGTCAAGACCACACCCACCCCACCTAATCCTATGGACTTCAGGGTGAAGACACTGGAGGAGCTGAAAGCTGAGAGGTGTGGTCAGCCTGAACCCATCCCAACAACTGTGAAGATGGAGTCTACTGACAGGAACAATGCTTGCAACATACCAAGGAGCAGGAAGATTCTACTTCATCGACAGAAACCAAAGACAGCTCCCTCAAATCGACATTCTGGAACCAATCCAAGCAACATTCCAAAATCCAAGTTCATTCCAGAAACACCATCACCCAGTTCCAAACCTACTGGTCTCAGTCCAGGTTGTGTGAAGGGAGTGTCAGTAGCTGTGAAGAGGTTATCTGAGGCTACAGAAAATTGGGAGAAGACGAAACGAAGAAGAACAGACAGTCAAGGAGGAAGAAGAAGTTCCCAGAAAGGAGGAAGAGAAGGCTTGATAGTTGGAGATGGAACCAGGGAGACATCAGCCATAGGACTTGTGGGAGCATCTACAAAGGGAACATCAACTGGGGGTGTGTCAGCTGGAGGTGGTGACAGTGTCTCTGGCCAAGATGGAGACAGGACAGGCACGGGAGCAAGAACTGGTATCAATCACCAACAGAAAATGAGCATAACGGAACTAAAGAATGAAATGTAAGACTATAACTTACTGGAAAACGTTCATTTATCTGTTTCTGTTATCTCCAGCCTTCAAGACCTTGAACAGCAACAAGACGGCCTGACCTCTGAACTTGAAGACGATGCATTACTTGAGGAGATGGCGATGTACGAAGAAGAGATGATGGGAGAGGAGGAAGTGGCATTAAGTGATAGCAGGAACCATGATGAACTCATGTTACAAATGGAAGAATTTATGTAGAAATAGATTATCTATCACTTTAAACCAATGATCATTTTTTCCCTGGGTCATGGTGGGCTTTAATTGGGAAATAAGTGCGTTGCACAACTGCATGTGACACATCACGTAACTGAATAAATGCAAAAATAACTTTCTAAATACATAGGACCTAGTGAGTGTTTGATGACCCTTTACCAGTCCGCTTCCCCAGCCATCTTGTGAAATACATAGTCAAAACCTCCTAAGTGCATGATGCCATCTTTCAGTTGAAACTTCCACTTGTTCTTCACACGATAAACCTACAAACATGACACCATACAGTGTTTCAATGCTTACAACCCAATACTTTGATAGAGAACACTAACAACCTCCATATTATATTTTCCAAGTAATACCTCAGTGCATTGTAGGACAGTTTTGCAAGGTCCCAATGTGTCCTTTATAGAAAAGTTCCACTGTATATTCCAACCCAATATTAAAGATGGGATTTAAGTATGAAGCTAATTAAGGATAAACTACCTTCTCCCACTGGCAGACGATGGTATCTTGTGTTTCAAAGTCCATCCCTGGTCCTGTTTCGTCACCATCATCCACGTCATCATCAGAGTTGAGGGGACTGCCACAAGACTAAGGAGGAAGAGGAGAGAGTTTAATAGTGTAAAATGAACTTAGTGGGGATCCAACAACATCAAAGATACCGACCGGACTTATATAAGGTCAGGACACTCTCTACTTATCTCATTTCCATGATATTTTATACCTCATCTAGTTTCAGTCTCATTCCCATACCCCACATAGTCTCATTCCCATACATTGTTACATGTATAGACCTGTTTTTGTTCTGTGGTTACATCATCCTCTGAGCTGTCATCATCAAGGTCAGAGTCCTCATCACTGCTACTAGCATCTGCCCCTCCTCCTCCAGTCCTTGCCATTGAGCCGTCCAACTGAACAATCTGGAACCTGGATTGGGAATCAGTCTCTTTATGGGCGTGAAATGATGAACTGAGTTCAATGTCTCTGTGATCTCGAGATTTCACTCTGGTTCCATCACCAGCTGATAGTGGTTCGGCAGCTCCACCCAAAATGGGAGGAGTACCATCCAGTTGAACAACATTATCCTGCTGCTCAGATGACAAGGGGGGCTGGGTTACGGGGACAGAAGGTGTGGTTTGTTGCTGTTGCTGCTGTTTTAGCTGATTGAGGGCCAGAAAAGTTTGGAAAGGAACGAGCATAGTCCCCTCATGGGTCTGTGAAACAAGGTCAACAGGTGATTGAAGGAAGGAGAGGTGGGTGGAGGGAGAGGAGAGGGGGAGAGAGAGAGGGGGGGGGGAGGGAGGGGAGGAGGAAGGGTGAGAAAATAGAACTCACTTGTATTGGTACCATGCTCTGGGCAAGCTGCCCTACTTGTCCTACAGTAGGATTCATCACACCAAGATTCTAAAACAACAAACACAATATCTCCATACACCAGCCACCATTGAGGGGGGGGAGAAATGAATAATTTGGTAAGGATCATCACATAAAATTTAAGAGAATGTACCTATGCACCCATCCATAACCATATCTCTTAGAGTGGGCGGGGCATGCAGAGCTACAAGAGAACATGAACTTTGAACTAATCTGAAATGCCTCTGTTCCCCAGGGTGATGAACAACTAATTAATTACCATAGAAGTGAAGGGGTTAACGGCAGGTGAGATCCCACCAAGACCAGCTGCAGAGGAAACAGACGTGATCCTGGGAACATTGCCGAGGGTAAGGGGTGCCACCTGCCCTGCAGGGCTCGGGATAACAAGGGGCGGAACACTGGAGGAGGCGGAGGTTTGTGCACCAACAGCAGCTGCTAGCATACCTTATAACACACACACACACACACACACACACACACACACACACACACACACACACACACACACACACACACACACACACACACACACACACACACACACACAAAACATCTAGTAATGAGGACACTGCACACCTTCCCAGCTACATAGAGATGTGTATAAACTACTCCTGAAATAAGGACACCCCCTTAATGAGGACACTGCACACCTTCCCAGCTACACAGAGATGTGTATAAACTACCCCTGAAATAAGGACACCTCCTTAATGAGGACACTGCACACCTTCCCAGCTACACAGAGATGCGTATTAACTATCCCTAAAATAAGGACACCTCCTTAATGAGGACACTGCACACCTTCCCAGCTACACAGAGATGTGTATAAACTACCCCTGAAATAAGGACACCTCCTTAATGAGGACACTACACACCTTCCCAGCTACACAGAGATGTGTATAAACTACCCCTGAAATAAGGACACCTCCTTAATGAGGACACTGCACACCTTCCCAGCTACATAGAGGTGTGTATAAACTACCCCTGAAATAAGGACACCTCCTTAATGAGGACACTGTATACCTTCCCAGCTACATAGAGGTGTGTATATATAAACTACCCCTGAAATAAGGACACCTCCTTAATGAGGTCTTCCCAGTAACCGGTACTAATAAGGAGCAACTAACTTGGATGAAGGACCAGAGAAGGCGGAGTGGATGTGGCATGAGAACTGCTGGGTGTGGTCCTGGACGGGGCATGCTGAATAACAGTTTCTTGTGTGGAGATTGTGGGGGTGAGTGGAGGCGGAGGTGGGAGTGTCAGGGGAGTGGCTTGAGGGAGAGCATGGGGAGGGGTTGGTCGAGAAGAGGTAGAAGTGGAGGGAGTGGAGGAGGATGCATGAAAGTTAGACTGTTTCAAAAAAGGATGGAGAATAGACAGTAAAAGAGAAGGGACAGATGGAAAATAGACAGGGAGAGGCCAACAGAGGGAGGCCGACAGAGAGAAAGGCCAACAGAGAGAGAGGCCGACAGAGAGAGAGGCCAATAGAGAGAAAGGCCGACAGAGAGAGAGGCCAATAGAGAGAAAGGCCGACAGAGAGAGAGGCCAATAGAGAGAGGGAGATACAGGCAAATAGAGAATTCCACACACATACAGAACAAAAATAGTTGACTTCTCATAGCGGACAGACCTTTTTTGAGGAGGAATCTTTGCTGGGAGTTTTTGAGGGTACCATCAACTCAGCCTTCGCTGGTCGATTAACAGCTCCAGAGAGATTCAGTTTATGCAACCATAACTATTATTGTAGAGAGAGAAGGGTTAAACTCAACAGAAGGAAATAGAGAGGGTATGAGAGAGTTAATATAACGAACATTAAAAGAATAAGAAGGAAAAGGACACCATAAATGACCACACCCACCTTTTTGAGATCTTCTAGCAGTTCAGGGTCCACTCCCTCATTAAGGAACTCCTCCTTCATGTTCCTGATCACATCCTCGATTACATGTTGATATAAGTTGCTCTAAATAACCATAATCACAATATTATTCTACTCCTCAGCCAACATTAACCCCTAAAAGATAGGGTTACTTGTTAACTCATCTCTGAAAGGAAGCTACATTGTAATTTAACCTACGACACATGAAAATTCAGCGAGCTGGTTCTTGAAAGGGAGTCAATTACTTCTAACTGAAAAAGCCCATTACTTGAATTTAACCCCTGAAAAAAAGTTGATCACTTATAATTAACCCCTGAAAAATATCAATTAACCCCTGAAGGCTATATAATTAACCCCTGAAGAGAAGCTGATCACTTATAATTAACCCCTGAAGGGAAGCTGATTAACCCCTAAAGGGAAGTTGAACACTTACAATTAACCCCTGAAAGTGATCCAGTTACTCATGATTAAAGGAAGTTGTTGCCATTACGCCTAACAAAATATTAACTCCAGGAAACACAACACAACTAACTGCAGACACCTCTCTAGACACCTGACCAACAGGCAGGGTTATTCATAGCCATGTCCTCTGTCCTGCATATATGAAGCTAAGCTCCACCCTCACAGTAACATACTCAAGGTGGCCATGGACCCCAGTATTAAGGAAAACAAGCCCTAGCCCTAGCCCTAGGTATAGTATTAGTAAATGTGCCAATGAAAACATTAAAAAAACATGAAAACACCCACACCAGATCTGGTAGGAAGATAAACAATAATAAAAACAGTAAACAAAACAAAATCAGAAAAAATAAAATCAGTAAACAAAATCAGAAAACAACAAGAAAACAATCAACAAAATCAACAACAGTAAACAAAATAGAAAACAAACATCAGAAGTTTAGCCATAGGCACATCATGACATAGACCAGGACCTTTATATCTCCAAATCTGACTCTATAGTGTGGGGCCCAATCTGACTCCCTAGTGTGCAATCTGACTCCCTAGTGTGGGGCCAGATTTACCCTCCAATTACTTCATTTTCTTACTCCCTGTCTAGCTGCATTACCACCACAGCTAACAGTATACAGGGCAGATTACACCCTGTCTAGCTGCATTACCACCACAGCTAAGGCAGATTAGCTAAAAACACTTGCAGAAACAAATAACAGCTTAAGCTATGCCTAAAGAAGATCACTATCTGGTTTCTCCTATTCATCACTAAAAACCACGCCCTCAACCACGCCTACAGAACCCTCAGTGGAGGGTCCTGGACCCCAGGAATAGTTGGATACTACAGTTACTACATAATATAGTTGTATTTTTTTCTTTTTCAGCAATAGAATTAGCAAAGAAGTGAAAATTATGACATCCTCATCAGCGCCAACTTTATGAATAACTAAAACGCCTCAAGATATAACATAGCTAGTTAAACAGCTACCTCGAACAGATCTAGCAAAAAGAGGCTTTTAACTAAAAAAAAAATATTACCAGATGCTCCAAACTAGTATTTCCCGTTGCCATCTACACGTTAGAGCGGCCGATAAGTTGTTAGACACTCTCTGCAGCTGACTCGAGCCTTCCTTTTATAGCAGCCACCGGACCAGGAGCTAGGAAAACTTTCTAAATACCCGAAATAGCCACATTCTAAAAAAGCGAAGTAAGACTTTCTGAGAAAAGTAGGCTAGGGTCGGCTAGAGGGTCGATCAAAGGTTAATAAACCACACCTACTATTAAAGTCAGACTATAATTATAGCTGTACTGTACTAATACTCTACTCCTCTAGCCAATAGTTAGGTTTCGATGAATGTCTTTAGTCGATACCTGTACGGGATGGCTAGGAGGTTTACAAGCAGTCAGACTACGCCTCCTCGAGAAGAAACCATCAGGATTACTGCCGACGACTATACTAGGTTAATGAGACTGAAATACAGAAGGAAGAATGCTGTAGTCGGCCTGCTGCTGTTGACTGGCGTGTTTGGAGTCTACGGGTTCTCCATGTATCAAGTGAAACAGGAGCCTCTCCAATTAGACGAACTGTTAACAGATGAACAAGAAATATTGAACTCCTCACAGAAATGATTTTTGACACTATTGAACAATTCACCTTGGAACATCATTGCAAGAAAAAATCCAGCCAACCCTGTACATTTTATAAATTTAAGTTGCTGAATATTTAATATTTAAATAGCAACAAACATGTCAAATACAAGTTCATAGGTCACAGAACTGTTATTCATGGTAAGGGGTCACACCACAAGAAAAAAGTTTAAAAAGGTCACTTTAGCGATAACCTCCCCTGTAACCTCCGTAACCACCACGCCCACTTCCATAACCTCCACCTCCTCCATACCCACTCCCAGGACTATAATAGCCCCCTCCTCCCCCATAGGGTCGATCATAGGAACGCTCGTAAGGTCGATCATAGGGACGCCCATAGGGAGGTCTCCCTTGATGGTGGTAGCCTCCTCCTCCTCCATGTGGGGGGTACATGTGTGGGTGGTAGGGACGATGGGAACTACCGTATTCATAATGACTGGGACCACGTCCATAATAGGAATCCCTGGAAGAGAATCATTGTATTATGTAATGCTAAAGGTGTAGCTGATAATTATTTTCATGGAGAATAAATTTTGAAAAATTTGGTACCATAATAATCTGAAATTTATCTGTGAAATATTATATCAACCACCAAATTTACCTCTATACAATATGAAATAGATCTGTGAAATAATTATATTGACCACCAAATTTACTCCTAGACAATATGAAATAGATCTGTGAAATATATTGACCACCAAATTTACTCCTAGACAATATGAAATAATTAGATCTGTGAAATATATTGACCACCAAATTTACTTCTAGACTATACAAATCAGTAGACTCCTTACCTGTAATTTCCCCCGTACCCGCCTCCTCCCCCATGCCTGGGGGGACCATATCGTCCCCCTCCACTGGGACTATGGTGGTCACTATAGCGAGGCCTCTTGCTGCTCGGGTAGGATTGCACTCCAGTGGCATCATCTTTGTATTGCCGAACAATTTTTTCAGCTGCTGATCCGTATATTTCAGCGTAAGTCACATCATCAAAGATGTCCCCAGTTTTGGGAATGGAGAAATTAGCTACAAAGAATGAAGAATATTAGGAGTTAAATAATTTATAATTAACCCTCTGATACCATGATTACAACATCCCTAACAAATGCTTTTATGTTCATTTTACATAGAACATGCTCAATATGAATGTGATTGTAAAGGAAGGCATGGTTTAACGGCTAATGCTTGGCTACCTATCTCTTTATAACTGAGCGGAACCTCTGACACATTGGGATCAGGTCTGCTGTCCCTTGTAGAGAGGCTGTATTTATCTCAGAGGTTAATTTACACTAAGATAAACCCAGATGGCAGTTTTCCTAATTTCAGAGGGTCCTTTATCAGAGGTTCTACTGTATATAAGATGGGTCTTTGAGGACACACCACTCCCAATGCTTACAGTACAAACTGTATCACTTAAAAAATGAAACTCATGTCTGAAGAATGACAATCATGTTGTTTAGTGCTAAATTCTATACTGTCATGACTAGAGTCCATATTTAATTTTAACCTCCTCAGCCCTGTTTTACACAGTATATTCACATAACCCCACAGTTGCACAAACTGCATTAATTTACTACACAAGCTAGCACACTCTAAAATACCAGAGAATCTTAATATTATTATTAAATCATTCTCTCAGAAAAGCTAAAAAATCATCTCTTCATCAGGTTTCTTTAGGTTCGTAGACTGCTCAAGCCTCAGGGAATGCTGAAAGCTTCGGAATAGATAGGTAAGTACGTGGTCACATGATTGTCACATGACCTTGATATCAATGGTAACAGAACCATTATCATGGCATACCACTTATGTAGACTCCATTTCTCAGGGAAGGTGAGTGAGATCATCTGGCTCCTCATTCAGAGTAGAGGGGGGCGTGACCACAAATCATCTCATCGAGATGGCAAAGAATACTGTCATGCTGGTTAACACGACCACACTCAGATGATATGACTAAAGACTAATGCAATATATACACATAACTACTAGCATTTTGAAGCTTGACTAGATAATATTTTTGAGCAAGACGCAATATATTTCCAGATGCCCTGAAGCTACAACCTATAAGCTGTCCAGGTTATGTTGAGTTCTTACTATGCTTGATGGAGATCCATCAGTAAAAAGCATTATGTACACACACAGAGTCAGGCATTTAACACTTATTTACTATGCATGAATGATGTTGCAGACTGCTAGGGGGTGTGGCCATGGGCGTGGCTTGTGGAAAAAAGAACAAGTTAGACAATAATTTAACAAAAATGATGTAAAATAAAAATAACACCATCCACATGACATTTAGTACAGGCATGACACAGAAGGCTACTTTTCCAAGCTCAAGATTCTACACTCTATAATTAATACTAATTTTTATCAGCACACACCTGGTAGAGAGCATGTATTTGGGGGTGTGTCCATGTAAAAGGTGCATGTCATCTCATGAGGCTAGCATACATTACAAGTGGTACCCACTTCTCACTTGCAACCTAAGCCTACAGCTATTGCATTAGGGTGCAACCACACCCACTTTACGTGGACACCCCCACAAATAGATGATCTCTATTTAAAATGCTAGATTTAAGTACTCTAGAGAGATGCTGGGTTCTGAAGGTCCCTTCTTTCGACACTCACTCGGCAGTCTGAGTGTATTTCCACTACAATGCTTCACCATGACAACCTAACTGAAGTATTTTGCATTTCAGCTCACAGGAAACTAACCTCCCACAGCTCACTAATCCCAACATACATACCTCCCACGGCTCACCATGGCAGTCTACACCATTAAATTAAACCATCTCCTCTTCCTATAGCTCTACGTACTCCATCCTTCACTCAGTCTACCAGCTACTCCATTAAACTCCTCTACCTTTCTCTCATCTCCCCCCATGCCAAGTCAACTTTATTAAGCCTCTCATCTGATCTCATCCTCATAACTACCATCTGTCCTCCCTCCCTGTCTCACCTTTCATGGCATTGATGACATCAGGAGGAACCGCAGAGCCCATCTCTTCTGTTCGTTTAGCAGTACGCTTTCTTAACTCATGGTGAGGAGGAATGATGAGAATTGCTTTACGATTGAAACCCTTGAAATGCTCCATCTTCCTCTTCTGAGCACTGGCATACACGTTAGTCTGTGTGAATTATAAGGCATCTTTAAATGAGCAATCATACCTATTAGCCCCTCCCCCTCCTCCGTGTGCCTGCATGTGGGGGGGGGGGATATTATTAAGATACTGTGCATTTACTTAAGCTAAAAATGCTATTACCCCTACCCCTCCTCTGTCTTTACGGCAAACTGTCTTATTAGGTAAAGGGTTGACCTGACCTGATCAATGATATAGTTACGCGGGCATTTAGAGGCCAGAAGTAGCATTTTGTTGAGGACATTCGTAGCCTTCTTGATGAGTACATCCCATCGACCGGAATAGTTGTGTTTACGAGTGAGTCCCGATACCTTCATCTTGTCCATGATCAGGTTAGTGCCTGCAATGGACAGGGGGAAAAACCATCAACAGGTCCTCTAAATATGATGAGAGGAAAATCAAACCTTACACAGTTCACAAACTAACTCATCAAGTCACCCGGCCCAGATAAAACCTTACACAGTTCACAAACTCACCCGGTCACCTGGCCCAGATACAGAGCTTATTCTCCAGATACAGAGATTATTCTCTAGATACAGAGCTTATTCTTTACGGGTCACGAGAAATAATATTTATCTCAGATTTTCCTAACCCCATAAATTTGGCATATTATGATATATTCTTGTATATCCAATATACTCCTATGTGCGAGCATGTGTGCGTGCATGTGCATGTGCTTGCAGTGTGTCATTACCTAGAATAGTGTATCTTTTGTCCTTGTTCTGGTTGCAATGCCTCAAGGCCCATGTGGACTTCCCTGATGCAGGTAGACCCACCAGCATCAGAACCTCACAATCAGCGATAGATTCGGGTGGCTTAGGGGCACGAGACTTGTGCTCCAGCTCTGCCTCCTGGATAGGGAGGTATCCTTCTATATCTGGCGATTCACACCACACGGGACTGGAGAAGTTGACAGCTATCTTGACATTCTTAGTGGCCACATGAGGATAGAGGACCTTATTCGCTATGCTCTCTTCTAATTCAAAGGCAGTACCAAACACAGTTCCATTCTTAGAGAAGGAAACAGTCTTAGGAGAGCTCTCTAGGTCCTTGGGGGGGGGGGGGGGAGGGAGGGAATCTTATAAACCATCTCTCCAGGGAGAATGCTGTAAGTATCTACTCCATTGACCAAGACTCACCACAAAGCATCCGATGAAATCCCCAGGTCCATACGGCTCACCATACTCCTTGAACTGACGGTTGGTGGCCACTTTGCCTGTCCCTCCATAACCATACGAGTGTCTGTCCTCACCGAGACCCAAGTCAGCCCCATCAACAGACCAACCCACTCTATAGCAAACAGTACTAGTATTAACGGCTGAGGAGACTACTATAAAATATTTTTGTGGATTTAAAATATCACTATAATGAGCCAATTCATGTGAAGTGGCATTTTATTCATTTCACACAAGCAAAATTTAAACCCACAAAAATTAAAAGCATAAGCTGGAAGCCTTACCTGAGGGCATGGGGGTGTTCCTCTGTCTCTTCAAGTTCCACCTCCTGGTTGCTTTCCACTTTCACTTCGAAGAAATATTTACCTCCTGTGACACCCCATGTGCCCTTGGCCGAGGCCCACAGGTTAGCAAAGCCGTGATTGGTGATGCCACACCCACCCAGGCCATCGGGTTCAATGATGAAATGAATATCAGAGTTATCTATGAAGAGTGATTTATATAACATTCCCTTCTCCAACACTTAGCTGTGGTGGGCGGAGTTTAAATGCTTGAAATGGTCCAAACCATAACTATTTCTAAATAATACACACCATCAGCAAACACGTAAAAACCCTGATAACCCCAAGGCAACCCACCCTCAGGGGAAATAAATTATTACACTTGCAACCTTTACCTTTCTCCTATTCACTTACAGTGATCTAAAGTAACAGTGTTGTCGTCTTCAGCACCAGCAAACCCCTCCTCCTTCAATGATTTAATTACATTGTCATCTATCTTCTCCGGTTCCTCTGGGTCGGGTGCAGAGGTGGGGTCACCCCTCCAACTACTGCTTCTCTCCTCTTGGCGGGGACGCTTGAGACTAGATTGTTCCGATGAGTGTGTATTCTTTGACGAGTGTTTCTCTTTACTCTCATCTGTAAGAACCCAGAGATACATGCTAATCTTCAGCAAAAATAATTCTAATTAATGCCACCTCAGTGGTGTGGTTCAGTCCACTTCGTACACACCACACCCCTGTCCTTCCTATCTCCATCCCCTACCCTCACCCTATCAATTATATAATTTTCCATTAACCCCTTTGTACCACTCTCCATATTAACCCATTAATTACATTAACATTAACTCCTTCACCTCTGCTCTCCTTATTGGTCCCCTCAGTATCATCCACCACCTCATACTCCTGGTCATCTTCTTCTTCCTGCTCTCCTCCCTCTGCCTCTGCATCAGTTTCGGCCTTGACCTCACTCTCCTCCTGCTCCATCTTCACAGCTTCTGTTTGTGTTCATATAATGAGTAAATGATGAAACGGCTGCTATTGGTGATAATGTTGGTCAGAAATGTCAAATTTAATCATTGAGCATGTATAATGAACAGAAAACCAAATACACAAACTACTATATTCAATGTCTCAAAGTATTCCCCAGTCCTAGTATTAAGGAGAGCCTATACCATCTAGGCCACACCTTAACCCTAGCCCTAATATAAGGAGAGCCTATCTAGGCCACACCCCTACCCCTAACCACTAGTCCTAGTATTATCAGGTCTGAGTGCTCTATACCTCACTCCCTCTAACACCAAATAGAGTTACCACTCCCCCTTCTCTCCACTCCCCCTTAACATACCTGGTTCATTTTGAGGTGGCACAGCTGTCTCTTCTTCCATGGCTTCTGTAGTTTCTTCTGTGACATCCTCCTTCACGTCAATGTCCCCATTCTCCTTCGTGTCCATGGTTACTAGCCCTTCCCCTCCAGTAGTCAAGTCCTCCTCTGTCTCTATTGATTTTCCATTCACTTCGGGTTCTTCCTGGACAGGTGTAGCACCTCTTCCTTCTTCCTGGACAGGTATGGCACCTCTGTCTTCCTCCTGTCCCTCTACATTCTCAGACTCATACTGTTCCATGGCAGGAGGTTCCTCCACCTCCTCACTAGCCTATGCAGATTATAACACAGCAGATGTTCAGCTAGAAGCTGACTGACAGAATAGTGTGCTTTATTTAGAATCACTACTTTCCTACAGCAAATACTACAAGGTAGTACTCAACAGTGGGCATGGCTCCGCACCTAAGTGTGGGCATAGCTGTGGGCATGGCTCCACAGCTAGGTGTAGGCGTAGCTGTGGGCATGGCTCCACACCAAGGTGCAGGCATAGCTGTGGGCATGGCTCTACAGCTAGGTGCAGGATAGCTGTGGGCATGGCTCCACAGCTAAGGTGTAGGCATAGCTGTGGGCATGGCTCCACAGCTAGAGTTGGATTGAGTGGGTATTAGCTAGCCACTTACCTCCACTGTAGCTGTGGGTTCATCAACTGCCTCCTTGAGTTGCTGCTGCTCAGGTTCTGCTTCAGTCTGTGGTTGTGCCTCGGTTTCACCCACTGTTTCCTCCTCTTCTTCCTCTTCTTCTTCCTCTTCTTCTTCCTCCTCCTCCTCTTCTTCGCTGGCTTTCTCTTGGAATGCCTTCAACATATCTTCTCTCAGGCGCTGTGCAAGAGCTTGCTTGTTCCCAACGTAAGAAAGATGTCGCTTTTTCAACTCATCCTTCAACTCCACAACTTTGAGAGAACTCACATACGCTTCTATCTCTGCTGGACTACTCATATCTTTAATGTCTGAACTGCGATCCTTCACCTCACTCCACCTACTATTAGATTCGAAGACCCACGAGAAACATCCACTTTTGGGCATGCGCACATGTTGCTAGGATACACTTGCAATTGCATGCAGATATATCTACTTTAGCTAGAGGGGGCTATGAGTGAGGAGGTGGTTCCTGGTAGTGTCGTCGGCTCAACTAGTCAACCAGAAGTTAGGGAAGTTGAGAAGGACCCAGTGTTAGCAGATATCAACAAAAGAATCTTGGATGCCTTTGATATATTTGATCATGATGGCAATAAAACTGTAGATGTGAGGTAAGTTACAAGATACGGTGGAATCTCAGAGTGAGGATACATTGGAACCTCATAGTAAGGATACAGTAGAACCTCAGGGTACAGTGGAACTGCAGAGTGAGGGTACAGTGGAACCTCAGAGTAGTAGAACTTCAGAGTAAGGATACAGTGGGATCAGGTCTAAAGGATTAGATTAATTTACAATTTACCCTTGTATAAACTAGCTGGTATGTTTAAAGGTTGGTCTTATCCTTTATCAGAGGTTCTACTAGACTAGGGATGCAGTAGATACAAGATAGAAGATGTATGTGCAGTAGATAGCTAGATGTATTGGTCTGAAATTTAGCTATATACAAAATGAACATTGTACTGTGCAAGGAGATAGCTAAGTGTTGTGTTTTGTTGGTCCAGCTTGAGATGTGACTTTTTAATGAATCATAGAGAACTCTATTCCAGGTCACCTGCATGTACAATATCCCCAGTCCAGTTCCAGGACACCTGTCTGTGCAGTATCCCAGTCCATTCCATTCCATTCCAGGACACCTGTCTGTGCAGTATCCCAGTCCATTCCATTCCAGGACACCTGTCTGCATAGTCTATTATTTCTTTACTCTTCCATCTTTAGGGAGGTTGGTACTATTATCAGGTCACTAGGCTGTAACCCTTCTGAAGCTGAATTAAGTGATATGCTGACTGAAGTGGAGGAAGAGGAACCAACTGGGTTTGTACGACTGGAGAAATTCCAACCCATGATGGCACGAGTCCTCCTGGAAAAGCGGTACCTTTGTACGACTTATACATACAGTAGAACGCGGTACCTTTGTATGACTTATACATACAGTAGAACCTTCCCTCTGAAAAAAGTACTAAAAATATACCACCTGATGTAAATTAACCTGAGTTAAGGACAGCCTCTCCACAAGGGACAGTAGACCTGATCCCAATGTGTCTATATTCAGAGGTTCCTCTGTATACACCCTTCATGTCACATGCCATGGTTCAGGTACCAGCCGGTCAGCGAGGAGCAACTGGTGAAGGCATTTGAAGTACTAGACGAAGACCATGTATCTTACCTCACGCCAAACAACCTCAAAAGGTTCCTGACAGAAGAAGGCGAGGCCTTCACTCTGGAGGAAGTGGAGGAGATGCTGACAGCTGCCGTAGACCAAGAGAAGGGTGTGATCTATTACAGAGACTTTGTGACTTTAATGTTACCAGAACAGGAACAAAGATAACACATTTCATTTTTTAAGATTCAACTAATTTGTGAAACTAGAAAGTACATCAAACAGCCCCTCCCCCTCCCCTCTCCTCTCCTCCCCCCCTCCTCTCTCAAGATCTTCTCTCAAGATCTTCATGAAAATCTATTAGAATTGGCATTATTATAACTAGCTAACTTGACTTGAATGCAAAACTGGCAAGTTTTTGTTTACTTGTCAGTTTGCTGTTTACAACATCATTAGATAATGTTGTTGCCCTCTCCTGGTCACATGATCTTTCATTCTCTTCACACGACTGCTCAATCTCCTCGTCACGCAGCTGTTTAGTTGAGTCACATGACTGGCTGTCTTCTCTCTCAAGGGCAGCAGGAGGAGTGGTCTTGGATTGGTCTAACTTTTTCTTGAAAAATGATCCATTGAGTTTTCTCTGTAAATAGAGCACATGTGGAGAGAGTAGCAATCATTTCTACAGCTCTCATGCCATTCTATTTTAATCTAGGAAATGTTAGAGTTTCTAACTAAAAGTGTCTACCTGGGAAACTGATGTCTACCTGAGAAACTGGGGAACTGATGTCTACCTGGAGGAGTGTGGGGAACTTATGTCTACCTGGGAAACTGATGTCTACCTGAGAAACTGATGTCTACCTGGAGGAGTGTGGGGAACTTATGTCTACCTGGGAAACTGATGTCTACCTGAGAAACTGATGTCTACCTGAGAAACTGGGGAACTGATGTCTACCTGGAGGAGTGTGGGGAACTTATGTCTACCTGGAGGAGTGTGGGGAACTGATGTCTACCTGGAGGAGTGTGGGGAACTTATGTCTACCTGGGGAACTGATGCATTTCTTTTTCTTTTCTCCTCTTTTCCTCTCCTCCCAATTTCAGACAAAGTCACATGACTACTGCCACTCCTCCGGCTTCCTTTCTTCATTTCCTTCTTCTTGTTGTCCTCGTCCACACGAGCAGTGATGTTGTCAAGGAATCCTGTTCTTCTCTCGGCACTTATCTTCTTGCTCACTGGTGTAGTCAGCTAGAGAAAGGTATGTGGTTAATTTCACACTTGGTGAAAAAGAGCAAAAAATCAAACCCACAAACATTATTTAGTATTGACAACACTGGTAAAGAATAGCAAAAAATTAAACCCACAAACATTTTACCATCATAATAATTATAGAAGTGGACTATACCTTGAATGGATTTGTTCTCTTTCTCTGTGAATATTCTCCAAAAGCCCTGGGGCTATCTCTGCGTTCCCCTCCCTCTGCCTCCAGGCTGTCCTCCTTATCTCTCTCATTCCTTGTTGCTGGCGATCTGGCATTGCACGTACCAGGATGTTCACTTTCAGAGCCACTGAACAGCTCGGCAGTATGGTTAGGTTGGTCATGGAGTTCATTGGAGCAGCTCTCCTCATCAGATGATCTGTATAATTATGAAACCAGCAAAATTTACGACAAGGCTAAAATAAATTAGAGAGTACGAATAATAGTGTTACCATAGATACTGCCATTTTATTAACTGTTGGTCAAAGCCCATTAGTGTTTTTAATTATTAAACATCACTGCCTTCAGTATGCCTATTTTGGTCCGAACCTTGGACCCTGACCTACCTCAACTCTTACCAACCCCTTACCTAACTCCTTTTCATAATATGGCCCATAATCCACCCGCAGTTAATTGTTACAGTGAACCTCTTAGGGTCAGGTATACTATCCCTTATAGGGAGGCTGCATCGGTTAATTTACACCAGACGGTTGTCCTTTATATAGAGGCTGTCCTTATTTCAGAGGTTCTACTCTATCTTGGAAAAATATATCTCGGAGGGTATAGAGTCGCTCACTCACTACCACCCAAATCTACTAGAAGACGTTTAGTTATATAACCTACTCTTTTTCTATTAAACTGGAGTGGATGTGGCTTCCTCTTCCTGTGGTTGGCAATCTACCTTCTCCCCTGTACCTACTGAACTTTGAACTATCCTTGGATGCATTAGGAGGAGCCTTCTTGAAGGCGTGACTCCTCCCCCTAATATTGTTGACGGCATCTTCAGAGCTTTTAGCATGGCCATTCTGGTTTGGCCTGTCTCGACTAATAATCTCATCTTCTTCACTGAGGTCTGAATCGGATGATTCCAGAGATTTCTGCTGAATCAGCTCGCTGATCCGACGTGCTAACCGAAGTGAGTAACTCCGAGAGGCATAGGTCATAGCCAAGCTAATCTAGAGCGTGGGTGTGTGGAAAGAGATTACAAACCAGAGCATGGAAATTACAGAGAGATTACAAACCAGAACATGCAAATTACAGAGGGATTACAAACTAGAGCATAGAAATTACAGAGAGATTACAAACCAGAACATGCAAATTACAGAGGGATTACAAACTAGAGCAAGAAGATTACTGATTAACAGAGAGGGATTACACTGACAAAAATATTGCTGCATATGGAGATTACTGATAGATTACTAGGAGCATTACTGACATGGAGGATAAATTACCAATAGTATACTAAACTTACAGATTGAGTATCTGGCATCATTCCAGCTGTTTCGTAGGCTTTGAATTCATGTCCAGACTTACAAGAAAACTGAAGGAAAAATAAATTGTGTTGTATCACAAGTCAAGTCATGTACTTTGAACCATGTACTTTAAACCAAGGGCACTTACTGCAAACATCTTCATCAATTTCTGTACCAGTTCAGCAGGTTTTCTGGGTTGAGAGGGTGGGTAGATCAGGGAGGTTTCTAGATACTCCCTCTGAAATGGAATGGAATCTGGTTTAACAGAAATTTGGTCCCATTCCTATGTGCCATGTACCTCATACTCAGTCTGTTCCAGTTCCGGCTCACACAGGGGGATCCGAAGTGAGAGAGAGCTCATTACTGGACGAGGTTGTACAGGAGGATAATCTAATCCTTTACAAAGTATGCCCCTGTAATTAGTAAATGGACACTCTCAGGAGAGGTTGTACAGGAGGTAGGTAAAGGGTCTGGTGGAGAATGGGTAAAGGGTCTGATAAAGGGTCTGGTGAGGCTAATGGGTAAAGGGTCTCATGGAGGATAGGTGGGGTCACCATGATAACTCTAGTTATGACCTTAGTTCATCAGGTTGGTGAGTCATGCCAACTATGAAGTAGTGGTCACTCTTATTTCCTAGCTGCTTGGTGGTGTCCAGCACTGGTATCCACGACAACCCTCCATAGCAACTGTTGCCATGAATACGAACCATGCCCTTACTGTCATATGAAATGAGACAACCTTCTTCAGAAAACCTACAAACATTTACTCCTTGATACACCAGAAAAAGTGACAGCATTTTTCGTAGTGACTCTTACCCAATCCATTGTAGCTGTGAATGGTGTGAGAGAGGGAGGGTGTGTGGTGGGTGGAGCTGTTTCTTTTGTTGGACATCCAGGATCCATGTTGTCAGACTGTACACTCCAGAACTACCTGTAATAAACACAGAGAAAAGATTATTGCAGATGCTTCTGGAGCTAACCATGACATGATGGTGTCTAGTGGGTTTTGTGCTCACATGGTGGTGTCTGGTGGGTTACATGTGCTCACATGGTGGTATCTGGTGGGTTACATGTGCTCACATGGTGGTGTCTGGTGGGTTACATGTGCTCACATGGTGGTGTTTGGTAGACTACAGAGAGGTGTGATTCCCATCCCGCCAGCGTAATCACATGACCTGGAATACTAATGACTTCCTTTTGGATACCTCCAATAGTGAACAACCTCATGAATTGTCTATCTGTTGCTATGGCAATCCAGCCATTGCCCATGGTTATGGCTCTGATGGATTCCTTGTTTGGGAGGGTGAAGGCCCAGTCTTTATGAGAGTCCCAGGAAGTGAAATGGACACACTGTAGCTGACTGCTGAGTGAAGGGGAGATGTAGGGGAGAGATAGGAGGTAGGGGAGAGATAGGAGAGAGAGATTGGAGGTAGAGGAGATGTAAATCTACATGTATTCTGGAGACCATGACCATGCTTCACTAAACACATGGAGGGCTATGAGACAGTCTGTTTAATGTGACATTGTATCTTCTATACAGATCGAGGGGTCTGGAAAATTGTCCCCACCCCTATTCCCCTCCCACTTCACCTCGGGTTGTCATCACTTCTCTCTGAGGCCAGGACCAGTGCTTGCTGACTCAGGGAAGCCATTGAGTGAGAGAGAGGGTTAGGAAGAGAGAAGGAGTGGTGAATACTGCTGTTATGAAAATCAACCTCAATAAGGGGTGTGCCCTCATCGTCATGGCAACAAACCACACCCACAAGATTATATACCTGTGTTACAAAAGAATTCATATAAAGGAAAAAAAAATTTTTTTTTGAACTTGCCATAAACCTATGCTGGAGGTGAGTAGGAGTGGCTGATGGTTGCCATGGCGTCTGATACACTTCGATCATCTTCTCACTGAACTTTATGGCAGGTTTTGGGTTTATTGCAATCTGATTGGTCGCCTTGTCATGGTCCTGTTCTGATTGGTCATCAATGATATCATCTTCTAGAATAGTTTCATCTCCTCCATTATCATCCTCATCATCATCACTGCTCAAACACCTTCGCTTCCTCAGACTAGTTCCTCCTGTTCCTGTGGCCATACCTACTTCACTACTCGGCTCTCGTTCTTCATCCACTACATCATCAAGATCGTCTCCAAATATGTCATCAGCAGGAATGCCCTGGGGGGGGGGAAGGGTTATTTTGCTAAAATTATGCTGGAAATAACGGGGTTAATATTCACTGCATTTTTGTTTGTTTGTTTGTTTGTTTGTTTCTAGCCATGGGTAATCTAGCCGTGTGTGGGTGATCTAGCCATGTGAGTGGTGGGTAATCTAGCTGTGTGTGGGTGATCTAGCCATGTGTGGGTGATCTAGCCACGTGGGTGGTGGGTAATCTAGCTGTACGGGTGGTGAGTGATCTAGCCATGTGACTGTTGTGAGGGTGCACAACCAAACTTATAGTTCTTGTTGCTTGTTTTTGTGGCTTTATAGAACAAGGCAAAATGGTAAGGGATTTACTTATTATCAGGTAAGGGGTCAATCCTGCTGCTGATATAGAAAGGTAAAAGGTTACATACACAAGAGTTATATCAAAGCCACACCTCCATTAGTAAACTGTCTTCTGCTAGAGATAAATCTCCGCTCCCATTGGTCAGTTCCTCTTCTGGTGGGTACACCTCGTTGAATACACCCACATAACCACCACTATCAGTAAACGAAAGCCGATTTCCACTGGGCAAACCACGCCCTCTTGGGTCCCATTCCAAAGCTGTAATACCAGTTTGGTTCTCATTCTTCATTCTAAAAATGACAATTGTATACATAGCTACATACAAAGTCAGGGGGCAAATATGTAGTCCCCTTAACTTCCACTATAACTAGGGTCCCCAGGAGGAGGGGAAGTGTACATAAGGTTCATTACTACTCACTTTCGTGTTAAAGTCCTAGTCCCTACGTGCCAGACAGATAACAAACCAGCAACATCACCACACGCCAGATATCCACCACTTGGTGACCACGCCACTACATTCAATACCTATAGGGGTAGTGAGGAAGGTTAACACAACCACACAACCACTGGGTGACCACCTCACTACATTCAATACCTATAGGGGTAGTGAGGAAGGTTAACACACCACATAACCACTGGGTGACCACCCCACTACATTCAATACCTATAGGGGTAGTGAGGAAGGTTAACACACCACATAACCACTGGGTGACCACCCCACTACATTCAATACCTATAGGGGTAGTGAGGAAGGTTATAACACACCACATAACCACTGGGTGACCACCCCACTACATTCAATACCTATAGGGGTAGTGAGGAAGGTTATAACACACCACATAACCACTGGGTGACCACCCCACTACATTCAATACCTATAGGGGTAGTGAGGAAGGTTAACACACCACATAACCACTGGGTGACCACCTCACTACATTCAATACCTACAGGGGTAGTGAGGAAGGTTAACACACCACATAACCACTGGGTGACCACCCCACTACATTCAATACCTACAGGGGTAGTGAGGAAGGTTAACATACCACATAACCACTGGGTGACCACCCCACTACATTCAATACCTATAGGGATAGACTCCAGTAAATTATGCTGGGCATAATGGAGCATAATAGGGAGCTTCAACCATTATGCTGGGCATAATGGAGCATGATAGGGAGCTCAAACCATTATGGTTGGCATAGTTTGGAATCGATCATGTACATGGCCTAAGTTCATGTTGTAGCTAGTTAGCTGAATTAGTCCTAATGGAGTTTTCCTGCTCTAGTACTTCTAATCCTGAGATTGAGAGTAGTAGCAGCAGTGAATCATAGAGTGAGAGCTCTTTAGTTCAACCAAAAAAATAGGACTGCTTCATTGCTATGTAGATTAAGAGCCCCTACTAAGTCTGATTTGTGTTGAAAAAGGAAGATACTGACTCAATTTGTTCTAAAAAAGTAGGGCATAATGGGTAGAATTCAGAGCATAATAGGGTTAGATTTTGAGCAATGATCAAAAGGCAAAAATTTGAGCATAATTTATTGGGCCCTATATAGGAAGGTTAACACAACCACACAACCACATTGAATCAACCATGGTGATTGCTATCAACCAACTGTATGTGTGACATCAAAGCTTTGTGACACCACAGAACACACCCACCCAGTAATATACCGTCTTGTGGTAGTTTTTATCGCTCAGTGTGGACAGACACTCCCAGGATGTGTGTTTATAAACCTTGACCTCTGAACCCACTGGCACTGCTAAAACCTAAAAAAATTATTTATTAAATAAAAGTCAGTTTGAAACACACACATACATTTCCACTTGGTTCCCATGACAACTGGCAGAGGGAGGGGGCGAGGGAGATGTCATTAGCCTTGGGTAAGATGGAGAGGGTGTGTAGACATTTTCTCTCATTGACTGACCACACCTTCACCGTCCCATCACAACTGCTGGAGGCCTGTACGCAGACACACATACGTACGCACATGTACACAAACACACATGGTATAATCACTTCAGCAAATAGACACTAACCCCACCCAACCCAACTCCACCCAACCCCACCCAACTCCACCCAACCCCACCCAATCCCGCTTTATTAACATGTAGTTAGCTTTAATTTGATTGGATGATGAATCATTGTGTCCTCCTTTCTCTGGTCTCTATGGACAGAGCTAAGCCCTGTACATGCAAACATCAATGAATACCATTCATATCAACTTACTAGGAGTTTCCCAGGGGGGTCAAAGGTGACATGGAGGATTGGGGCATCATGGCCAATCAGGGATGAAGAAGAAGGGGGATTCCCCAGCTCTAGGACCTTGATCAGGAACTCACCAGAACCAGCTGCCAAGTGGGTGTGGTCTTTAGTTACAGCTAGTGATGTCACAGGTGACGTAAACCTCATTAAAAGACCTCTGGGGGTCCCCTAAGGGAACAAAACTAATGAATCACTTCATACACACTTCTTGGTCCCTGACCCATCCCTACCCCTATCCGTGACCCCTGACCCAACATTTCTCCCCCAACCATGACCCCTGACCCCATAGTTACCTCTGTTGAGAAAGCCTGTATTGTGTAGTCATCCATTGCTATGGCAATGGTATCTGAGCCACCCTGGTCGAGGTAACAGACCATGGCACTGATGCAAGAGGTTGAAAGGTCAAACTCCAAAGGGTCATCCTCCATCAGGTCAGGGTCATAAATACGAACATCACCATCCCTACCACAAGTAACAAGATGCCTGGGAAGGAAGGGGCAGGTTTTAAAATGCTCAGTAGGTCTACTAGATACCGTGTAGGTACTAACTTCCTCTGCCTTCCTTCAATGAACCATGAGTTTAATACCTTGTCTCCATAAGACATTTTAAAAGTATCATCTCCTTGGGAATTGGGCTAACTGATGGCTAGACTTACCTTTTAGAGTTGTAACAGGATAATGTCACTCCTTGAACGTGTGCCCGCAATCTGCTTGCAGGTACAGCCATGATATCTGTTTCCTCACTCCCTCCAATTTCCCGCCAAAACCGTGTGTGAACTTTGACCCCGTTGGTTCCAGTCAGCTGCCAGCCCTACCCACAAATTTTTATTTACTTCAAAATTCCCTTCGACCACCACCCGGCTGGCCAGACGCCTAACCCAGACCTAGCCCAGACCTAACCCCAGACCTAGCCGTAGACCCAGCCGTGGAATTTAGTCTCCAGTTCTACCTAGGTTAGGCTACTTCATAGATACTCTAGACTCTCCGGCTGGTCGGTTGTGAGCGAGGCTAAAAGACTCTAGCGTACGGGTCTATTGTAAGGCTGCTATTTTGGGCTAGTAGTTGAAGTTGGAAGGTTAGTAATCTCTCATCTCTGTCATTAAATAAAACTAGTTAGCTGATTGTGTGTCTTCCTAGCTGTTAGCTCAGTGCAAAGTGTCAAGTGTGCCAAGTTATAAATTCTCTAAGTTCATGGACCACAGAACTATTTTGTGGTCATTCTTAGCTTTAAGGTATTGATAGGACCACTCCTAAGGTGTCCTCAGAGGTGCAGGGGGTTGTAAATAGAGGAGTTACACTGTATAAAGAGGTGTCCTCAGTTCAGGGTGTTGGAATAGAGGGGTTCCACTGTATACAGAGGTGTCCTCATTTCAGGGAATAGAGGAGTTCCACTGTATACAGAGGTGTTCCCATTTCAGGGTGTTGGAATAGAGAAGTTCCACTGTATACAAGGGTGTCTTCTGGAATAGATGTGTATCGAAGTGTCCTCATTTCAGGGGGTTGGAATAGCTAGCAGGCTTCCACAGGTGTCCTCATTTATTTGCTGTAAGATGTACTGTGATGGATTATCCATTTTTACATAATATTATGTTACATGCTCATGTCCATATGTAGTAGCACATGGCAACCACCTGAAATATAGCTAATGACATGCAGTCTGCTCTGTGTAGAATAAAGTCAGTCTGCTCTGTGTAGAATGAAGTCAATCTGCTCTGTGTAGAATAAAGTCAGTCTGCTCTATGTAAAGTCAGTCTGCTGCTCTGTATAGAATAAAGTCAGTCTGCTCTGTGTAGAATGAAGTCAATTTGCTCTGTGTAGAATAAAGTCAGTCTGCTCTGTGTAAAGTCAGTCTGCTGCTCTGTGTAGAATAAAGTCAGTCTGCTCTATGTAAAGTCAGTCTGCTGCTCTGTATAGAATAAAGTCAGTCTGCTCTGTGTAGAATGAAGTCAATTTGCTCTGTGTAGAATAAAGTCAGTCTGCTCTGTGTAGAATGAAGTCAATCTGCTCTGTGTATAGAATAGACTGTATTTTTGTGGAAGTCTGACAGTTATGGGTTGTGATAGTCAGAGGTTGTGTGTTTAGTGTAGTGCTCTAAGCTTTGGTGATGGTGGTAATGGTAATCAACTCTTACTGTAAATCAGAGAGTGTTTATTTTACAGATGATGATTGTATACCTCTAGTTAGTGACATGTATCTACATACATGCATACATGCACACACTAATCACAAGTACCCTCTCTAGGGACCACTCTCTAGGGACCACTCTCTAGGGACCCCTCTCTAGGGACCGCTCTCTAGGGACCGCTCTCTAGGGTAATCAACTCTTACTGTAAATCAGAGAGTGTTTATTTTGCAGATGATGATTGTATACCTCTAGTTAGTGACATGTATCTACATACATGCATACATGCACACACTAATCACAAGTACCCTCTCTAGGGACCACTCTCTAGGGACCACTCTCTAGGGACCCCTCTCTAGGGACCACTCTCTAGGGACCCCTCTCTAGGGACCGTTCTCTAGGGACCGCTCTTTAGGGACCGTGCTTTAATATTGGGAGGGATTTTCTGTAACTCAGAGAATATTGAGGGGGAGGAATGAGGTATAGGGTTATGTTAGGAGGTATACATGGGTGGGAGAGGTATAGGGTTATATAAATATAAAGAGGTATACATGGGTAATGGTTATATTAGGAGACATACATGGGTGGAAAAGGTATAGAGGGATAGGGATACATGGGTGGGGAGGAATGAGGTATTAGGAGGTGGGGGAGGTATGGGGTTATGTTAAGGGGGATCATGGGTGGATATAGGTTATATTAGGAGGTGGGGGAGGTATGGGGTTATGTTAAGGGGGATCATGTGTGGGGGAGGAATGCCGTATAAGGTTATTTACCCATAAAAGAATTTTCAGTTATTCATAGTTAGTGGAAAGCTAAACTAATGAATACGATAAAACAGACATTATTGGCTAGCTGATCACGGCTAGCTGATCACGGCTAGCTGATCACGGCTAGCTGATCACGGCTAGCTGATCATGGCTGTCTTCAGAATGTTTATAATTGTTAATGACTGAAGTATTTGTTGTTGAGTGCAGAGGAATATTAACCACTTACTGCTAAAATAACAACCAGAATACATACATTAACTAACAACACAACTCTTTCTTTCTCCCTCTTTCCCTCTCTTCCTTTCCCCTCTCTTCCTCTCTCTCTCCCTTCCTCTCTCTCCTCCCTCTCTCTCCTCCCTCTCTCTCCTCCCTCCCTCTCCTCCCTCCCTCTCCTCCCTCCCTCTCTCTCCCCCTCCTTCTCTCCCCCTCCCTCCCCCTCCCTCCTTCTCTCTCCCTCCCCCTCCCCCTCTCTCCCCCCTCCCTCTAGTACTTAAGGCCACACCTTCTCCTCCCACTACATCACTTCAAGTGATATCACCATGGAGGTGCAGCAGGTGGTGGTTTTGACAGAAGCAGGCCACCTTCAGCTGACCTCACTGTCTCGCCATGTTCTGTACCACACTATCCTAGCTCTTCTCCCAGACCAATCCATGTTCACTCTCCTGCCAAAGTCAGGTTCAAGAAAGATTGAAAACTTCTGCAACGAGCTCCCCCAGGCCATTATTGTCAAGAGCTCATGGAAGAAGCAGTCAGAGCTGTTGTTCAGTAACCCGTTCATCCCATCTATTGATATCCACAAGTTTCTAGAGCGAGCAATAACTGTGGAAGATTTCACACTACTCCTGGAGAAAAATTTACTGGAAGCATCTCAAGGAGAACTGGATCCCGATAGACTACATGAAATATGCTGGAACTTCTATGAAATAGAGATGAAGTCGGCCATCTCCATCCGTCAGTGGTTTTCCTCCACCTGCACCTACAGACTGTGGCTTATATTCTGCTGTGTACAGGAGCCAGTGTTGGTGAACACATTATCGGCCAAAACTGTCAATGAGGTCATAAAGAGATTAGTAGAGTTATGCGGCTACACATGGAACAAGAGTTATAGGTAAAGGGATGCAGAGGGAGGGATGGAGAGAGAGAGGTGGAGAGAGAGGGATGGAGGGAGAGGGAGAGGAGGAGAGGGAGGGACGGGGGGAGTGTTAATGTGAATAGATATTTCTGTTCTCTCAGATATAGTGAATCTGATCTGGACTTTCCTCAGTACATTCATGCCATTGCCAGTTACTTCTCTCGACTTAACCTAGAGATGTCCCTTACCTGTGAGGTGTGTGTGTCTCTTTACTGTAATTCTTTCCTGGTGCATACACTCTCCTTTCTCTCCCCTTTCTCTCTTTTTCCTTCCTCCCCTCCCCTCCTCTCCTCTCCCCTCCTCTCCCCTCCTCTCCTCTCCCCTCCCCTCCCCTCCCCTCCCCTCCCAGGTGATTGTGGACATGGTGGATGAGATTGTCCATGGAGTATTGAAGAAGGGTTATCTGACAAAGAAGGGCCATAAGAGAAGGAATTGGAATAAGAGGTGGTTTGTACTGCAACGTACAATCATGAAGTACTTTGTGTCAAGAGAGAATATGGAGTTAAAGGTATATTTTGAGTCTATTATGAGTGTATGGAGTTAATGGTGTATTATGATCATAAAGGAGGGAGTATGGAGTTAAAGGTGTATTATGGGTTAGAGAATATGGAGTTAAAGGTGTATTATGGGTGAGAGAATATGGAGTTAAAGGTGTATTATGGGTTGGAGTTAAAGGTATATTATGGGTGAGAGAATATGGAGTTAAAGGTATATTATGGGTGGTATAGTGTTCATCAGCTATTATAAGGTAATAGTGTCTGTCTCTTTCTGTCTCTCTTTCTCTGTCTCTCTCTCTCTGTCTCTGTATATTCCACTGTTCTCTGGTCTAATTCCACTGTTGTCTCTCTCTAGGGTCAGCTAGTCTTGAACGGCAATACGAAGGTAAAGGGTCTGCCGGATACAGGGAAAAGGAAATGTTGTTTTGAAGTCACATGTGGTCACACTGAAAAATCCTTTGAGATATGTGCTGATGACCAGAGAACAAAACATGAATGGATGCTAGCCATCAAGAAGGTATACTAGAGTATACTAGAGTATAATAATGTATACCAGGGAGTATACTAGAAATGCTTTATGTAACTCACCTTCCCATTATAACTCCTCCCACTACCTTCTAAAGCCTCCTCCCACTTTCCCCTCAGGCCATAGCCCTCGCCAATGTGCTTGATGGTAGCTCAAAGCAGGATGACTATTCAGAGCAGCTTACTGGCTTCTACCTCTTGAAATACGGAACACCGTATCCAGGCCTGCATCGACAGGACTCTACCGTCAGCAAGATGAAGTATCATGCCACCATGAAGGAACACAGACTGAGATTATCTCGGGGGAGACAAGAGGATACCGATGGTAAGACTCCTTTCCCCCCTGACTCCTCCCTCTCTCTCCTCTAACTCCTCCCACTCCTCCCTCTCCTTCCTCTCCTCCCACTCCTCTAACTCCTCCCACTCTTCTAACTCCTCCCACTCCTCCCTCTCCTCTAACTCCTCCCTCTCCTCTAACTCCTCCCACTCCTCCCTCTCCTCTAACTCTTCCCACTCCTCCCACTCCTCCCACTCATCCCTCTGTTTATAGTGTTAATGTTTTTGTTTATTTTTTTCTGTATACCACAAACCACTTTGTGGAATGTATGTGCTTATCTGATAATAATATACTGATAATAGTATACACTAGTGGTAGTGTAAAGTGGGGTATAGTATACTGTACTGATATAGTATACTGTAAATGACATGTATACTAACAGTATACTAACAGTATACTGTAGAAGTCATTATGAGGTTTGAGTGTGTATGGAAAAGGTTGTTATGAGCAAAGGTCATCAAGAGAAGCCTAGAATGTGGGATATCCCTAATCAACATACTGTGCTATTGAGAGTTGAAATGTGTGTTTAATTATGCAGTACCTCTGACAACCCTTTCCAAACAGGCATGCTCACACCACAATATCTTTGATGTCTAATATTACACTCAGATCTATCCAATTAAATGTATAATAGTGTAATATTATACATGGATCTATCTATAATAATTACGAATGGATCTATCTAATTAAAGGTCATTCAGGTATCCCTACTGAGTACAGGGACTCCACCCACCTTGAGGAGTATGTGGAAATGAACCCACTACATAGTTCAGGTCTAGACTCCTCCTGCTCTTCCAATGAGGGAGAAGGTTACATCACCATGAGTCCTGTTAATGAAATAAAGTCTGAAGGACTCGCCAAGTCTCTGGACAATCTAGATCTCATGCCCGGTTCTGATACTGGAATGGAATCAGTGCACAGGAGGTCATATTCTGATTCCAAGGAAAATATTCTTTCAGTCAGGACATCTGACGAGGTATACAGTGTCCTCATTAAGGAGGCGTGTCCTTGTTATGTAGTGGAATGAGAGGTGTGGTTATTCTATTCCTCTCTGCACAGTTTTACACACAGGTAACTGCTGACAGACTTGATGAAGAGGATTCCTCTGCCAACGTGTACCGTCTGTTGGCTGATGACCCTGAACTTGGAGGCTACATTGATGTAGGACCTGTATCTACCATTGGCACACCCACCAGGGGGATCACGTCTATCTCTCATTCTCTACCTACAACAATGAATGGTGAGCAGAAGTTTTGACAGATTGATTAAGGTTTTAAAGGTTAACAAAAAATTTTTTGTCTTGGTAAATAACCCTTAGGCTAGTACACAGAATAACAATTCATCTATTTTCTAAAGATTATTTGTCGCCGACTGGAGATGACATGGCAGTCTCCAGATCAGAAGTGGAGGACTCTGATGAGATGTCCTCCAAACATCATCCATCGTACCTCACTATCATCCTGGGGAGTGAGGGGTCATCTAAACCGACCTTACTTCCAAAAAAGAGGTAAATAAAGACAGACAACACTAACAAATACAATAACATTGTGATGTTATACAGAGGTGGTCTGCTTATACAGTGGAACCTGTATATAGTGGTCACCCTTGAGACACAACCAGTTGACTGTTATACAGAGGTGGTCTGCTTATACAGTGGAACCTGTATATAGTGGTCACCCCTGAGACACAACCAGTTGACTGTTATACAGAGGTGGTCTGCTTATACAGTGGAACCTGTATATAGTGGTCACCCTTGAGACACAACCAGTTGACTGTTATACAGAGGTGGTCTGCTTATACAGTGGAACCTGTATATAGTGGTCACCCTTGAGACACAACCAGTTGACTGTTATACAGAGGTGGTCTGCTTATAGAGTGGAACCTGTATATAGTGGTCACCCTTGAGACACAACCAGTTGACTGTTATACAGAGGTGGTCTGCTTATACAGTGGAACCTGTATATAGTGGTCACCCTTGAGACACAACCAGTTGACTGTTATACAGAGGTGGTCTGCTTATACAGTGTAACCTGTATATAGTGGTCACCCTTGAGACACAACCAGTTGACTGTTATGCAGAGGTGGTCTGCTTATACAGTGGAACCTGTATATAGTGGTCACCCTTGAGACACAACCAGTTGACTGTTATGCAGAGGTGGTCTGCTTATACAGTGGAACCTGTATATAGTGGTCACCCTTGAGACACAACCAGTTGACTGTTATACAGAGGTGGTCTGCTTATAGAGTGGAACCTGTATATAGTGGTCACCCTTGAGACACAACCAGTTGGCTGTTATGCAGAGGTGGTCTGCTTATACAGTGGAACCTGTATATAGTGGTCACCCTTGAGACACAACCAGTTGGCTGTTATACAGAGGTGGTCTGCTTATACAGTGTAACCTGTATATAGTGATCACCCTTGAGACACAACCAGTTGACTGTTATACAGAGGTGGTCTGCTTATACAGTGGAACCTGTATATAGTGGTCACCCTTGAGACACAACCAGTTGACTGTTATGCAGAGGTGGTCTGCTTATACAGTGGAACCTGTATATAGTGGTCACCCTTGGGACACAACCAGTTGGCTGTTATGCAGAGGTGGTCTGCTTATACAGTGTAACCTGTATATAGTGATCACCCTTGAGACACAACCAGTTGACTGTTATACAGAGGTGGTCTGCTTATACAGTGGAACCTGTATATAGTGGTCACCCTTGAGACACAACCAGTTGACTGTTATGCAGAGGTGGTCTGCTTATACAGTGGAACCTGTATATAGTGGTCACCCTTGAGACACAACCAGTTGGCTGTTATACAGAGGTGGTCTGCTTATACAGTGGAACCTGTATATAGTGATCACCCTTGAGACACAACCAGTTGACTGTTATACAGAGGTGGTCTGCTTATACAGTGGAACCTGTATATAGTGGTCACCCTTGAGACACAACCAGTTGACTGTTATGCAGAGGTGGTCTGCTTATACAGTGGAACCTGTATATAGTGGTCACCCTTGGGACACAACCAGTTGGCTGTTATGCAGAGGTGGTCTGCTTATACAGTGGAACCTGTATATAGTGATCACCCTTGAGACACAACCAGTTGACTGTTATACAGAGGTGGTCTGCTTATACAGTGGAACCTGTATATAGTGGTCACCCTTGAGACACAACCAGTTGACTGTTATGCAGAGGTGGTCTGCTTATACAGTGGAACCTGTATATAGTGGTCACCCTTGGGACACAACCAGTTGGCTGTTATGCAGAGGTGGTCTGCTTATACAGTGTAACCTGTATATAGTGATCACCCTTGAGACACAACCAGTTGACTGTTATACAGAGGTGGTCTGCTTATACAGTGGAACCTGTATATAGTGGTCACCCTTGAGACACAACCAGTTGACTGTTATGCAGAGGTGGTCTGCTTATACAGTGGAACCTGTATATAGTGGTCACCCTTGAGACACAACCAGTTGACTGTTATACAGAGGTGGTCTGCTTATACAGTATAACCTGTATATAGTGGTCACCCTTGAGACACAACCAGTTGACTGTTATACAGAGGTGGTTATACAGTGTAACCTGTATATAGTGATTGGGATACAATACAGAAGTGATGTCTACATTATTATCTTGTCCTATAGTCCATCACATGCTCCACTAATCGAGGATGATTCAGAACAGGCTCCAGCTCCACCTCCAAGGTCAAAATCTCACGTTTCCAGAGGTAAGAGGGTTAATGATATGTACAGAGTATTGAAGGGACCATTTTGTTGACAGGACTGGCTGCGGGTACCATTCTCAATACTAGTATAGCCCTGTCCTCTGTCTGTGACCCCACCCTCAATATTAGGTACAGAGGGGAGGAGTCATAAACTAATGAGGGGTTGGGGTAGAGAGGGGAGGAGTCATACACTGAGGGGGTGGAGTAGAGGGGAGGAGTCATAAACTAATGAGGGGGTGGAGTAGAGGGGAGGAGTCATAAACTAATGAGGGGTTGGGTCACAAAATAAACAGGAGAAACAGCTGTCAGCTGGTATACATATTCTAATCTTTCAGAGTCATCACTTCCAACATTTCCAACAATGCCTATGAGACACAAGAAACAACAACCCTTTACCCAAACAACTGTAGAAGAGACCATACCTTCCAAGACGAATAGTAACCATAGAAATACCATGGTTACAACAACTTATGCCCCTCCTTTGCCCCCACGCCAATGATATAAACATAATTATTATTTAAAAACTCTACTGTTCTGAAAAGGTAAAATTGAAAGACATCCATGGCTATATCTTATGAATAAGAAATAAAAAGGGTTAATATAAAAAGGAATAGAAAGAACAGTAATGGATGAGTTCTATTTAGAGCACAGCATAAATCAAAGGGTTAAATATACATGCTATGAGGCAGTATAAAGAATGCGTGGAGAGAGGGTTAATTACAGGGAAACAATTTTTAAAAAGACACGCGGTGAGCATTATTTAGACAATATCATGTTGGTCTAAATGTCCCTGGTTTTTTGACGGTGAATAGATAAAGGGCCGCAAATAGTCCTAAGATGAGAGTGGTCATGACCATCTTTACCGGAGAGCGGGGGGAAGGGCTTCGTTGTGCTTGAAGATTACGGATCATTTCTTCCTTCTCTTTTAATTCAGTTTTGAAGGAATTTAGTTCATGTTGGAGTGTGTGTACTCTGCGAATGCTATTGGTTGCATGCTCCTTCCACATAACTTCCTGAATAATGTAGATATTAAGGGTTAACAACATAACTAGCAATTCTAATGCCACTAATCTAGTTAGAACTAAAGAATGCAGAAAATAAAGTAGTGTTAAGAATAGGGAAAAGATGTATTAGAATAAAGTAGTGTTAAGAATAGGGGAAAGATGTATTAGAATAAAGTAGTGTTAAGAATAGGGAAAAGATGTATTAGAATAAAGTAGTGTTAAGAATAGGGGAAAGATGTATTAGAATAAAGTAGTGTTGAATAGGGGAAAGATGTATTAGAATAAAGTAGTGTTAAGAATAGGGGAAAGATGTATTAGAATAAAGTAGTGTTGAATAGGGGAAAGATGTATTAGAATAAAGTAGTGTTGAATAGGGGAAAGATGTATTAGAACAAAGTAGTGTTAAGAATAGGGGAAAGATGTATTAGAATAAAGTAGCGTTAAGAATAGGGGAAAGATGTATTAGAATAAAGTAGCGTTAAGAATAGGGGAAAGATGTATTAGAATAAAGTAGTGTTAAGAATAGGGGAAAGATGTATTAGAATAAAGTAGTGTTAAGAATAGGGGAAAGATGTATTAGAATAAAGTAGTGTTGAATAGGGGAAAGATGTATTAGAACAAAGTAGTGTTGAATAGGGAAAAGATGTATTAGAATAAAGTAGTGTTAAGAATAGGGGAAAGATGTATTAGAATAAAGTAGTGTTAAGAATAGGGGAAAGATGTATTAGAATAAAGTAGTGTTAAGAATAGGGGAAAGATGTATTAGAATAAAGTAGTGTTGAATAGGGGAAAGATGTATTAGAATAAAGTAGCGTTAAGAATAGGGGAAAGATGTATTAGAATAAAGTAGTGTTAAGAATAGGGGAAAGATGTATTAGAATAAAGTAGTGTTAAGAATAGGGGAAAGATGTATTAGAATAAAGTAGTGTTGAATAGGGGAAAGATGTATTAGAATAAAGTAGTGTTAAGAATAGGGAAAAGATGTATTAGAATAGTGTTAAGAATAGGGGAAAGATGTATTAGAATAAAGTAGTGTTAAGAATAGGGGAAAGATGTATTAGAATAAAGTAGTGTTAAGAATAGGGGAAAGATGTATTAGAATAAAGTTGTGTTAAGAATAGGGGAAAGATGTATTAGAATAAAGTTGTGTTAAGAATAGGACCCTCCATTAAACTGGTAAATGTGTATACATTAACAATGATATAAATGAGAAAGTGACCCTACCTTCTCATGTAATGTCACCAAGGCTCTCTCAAGCCTCTCCTTAAGCTCCACCCACTTCCTCTTCAGGTTATTGCACTCCCTGCTCAGCTCCTGGCAGGTCACATGATTATCACACACTTCCTGTGGGAGGAGCTCTGTCACACCCTCTGACAGTTGACTGAAATTAGCATCCTGTTGCTTTGCTCTCTTCAAGTAGTCCTAATGTTAGGTAGGGGTTAAATCAAACACATATCATCTCTGATGACACAGAGTAGTAGGGGTTAAATTAATGGATAGCCATTTTTTTCTAGATCTCACAAAACAGGATGACAAAGGGTTAAAATATGACCCATACCAAAGCATTCCTTTCCCACATTAAAGAATCATAAGTACCCCCTAACCCCAGCGGAAGTGGTAGGTAGCATCTGATAATTTTCACTTATTTTTTCAACTAATTGATGTCAGTAAAAATATAAAACTCAATAAAATCTTGTTGTTGTTGTTGCTGCTGCTGTTGTTGTTGTTGTTGCTGTTGTTGTTGTTGTTGCTGTTGTTGTTGTCACATGGACCTCAGCACCAGTGAAAATAAAGTGTCTTAAAAATAGTCTGATCTGCAGTTATGACAAATCTACTGGCCTCATAATGGGAAGAGTGAGGTGGGGGGTGGGGGGGATGAGGGGTACATGCTACCATACCTATACCCTACCCCCTCCCTCCCTTAATCCTGACTCAATAGGTCATGTCAAAAAAATTTGTTGTATATTTTTCGTGCAAGTTCTGTTCTTATGGACATAGAGATGCTGTGAAAATTAATGATTTTGTAACTAAAATTAATTTATAAGTGTTGTATTAACTCTCACCTTAAAGTTTACTATCTTGTCAGACAAATCTCCTCCTCCTGCCTCATCTATCCCAGCAATGTCTGCCTCGTCTTGATCAACCTGATCGGTCAACTCGTCCAACCAACAACTCAACTCCTCAAACAGGTCTGTCAAGTTTTTCCATGGCTTGGACCTCTCAAAGAGTTCTTTCACTCCATTCTCTATACGGGTCCATGCATTTTTTAGGGCAGTGAATTTCTTTAGGACGTCCTGGACTTCCGGCTCATCTCCAGTGGTGTGCTGGGGGGCAGAATCATTCACAGAAAAGAAGGTGTGGCGATGACCGTCCAAGTCCTCTGTCAGCAGCTGCAATAGACACAACCACACAGTAGCTGGACAATTTACTGAGAATATATATACTGAGGTTCAGTGATACCACTTATGAGCTGAACAATTTACTGAGAATATACTGAGGTTCAGTTAGTGATGCCACTTATGAGCTGGACAATTTACTGAGGATATACTGAGGTTCAATTAGTGATATCACTTATGAGCTGGACAATTTACTGAAAATATACTGAGGTTCAGTTAGTGATGCCACCTATGAGCTGCACAATTTACTGAGAAATACTGAGGTTCAGTTAGTGATGCCACCTATGAGCTGCACAATTTACTGAGAAATACTGAGGTTCAGTTAGTGATAACACACTGTAAATCTAGTAATTTCATGTCTCACTAGTAATTTAAGTATTATTTTATTTGTTAGCTAAAACACGACCTACCACGAGATTACTGACTAGAACACGACCTACCACGAGATTACTGACTAGAACACGACCTACCACGAGATTACTGACTAGAACACGACCTACCACGAGATTACTGACTAGAACACGACCTACCACGAGATTACTGACTAGAACACGACCTACCACGAGATTACTGACTAGAACACGACCTACCACGAGATTACTGACTAGAACACGACCTACCACGAGATTACTGACTAGAACACGACCTACCACGAGATTACTGACTAGAACACGACCTACCACGAGATTACTGACTAGAACACGACCTACCACGAGATTACTGACTAGAACACGACCTACCACGAGATTACTGACTAGAACACGACCTACCACGAGATTACTGACTAGAACACGACCTACCACGAGATTACTGACTAGAACACGACCTACCACGAGATTACTGACTAGTACACGACCTACCACGAGATTACTGTCTAGTACACGACCTACCACGAGATTACTGACTAGAACACGACCTACCACGAGATTACTGACTAGAACACGACCTACCACGAGATTACTGACTAGAACACGACCTACCACGAGATTACTGACTAGAACACGACCTACCACGAGATTACTGACTAGAACACGACCTACCACGAGATTACTGACTAGAACACGACCTACCACGAGATTACTGACTAGAACACGACCTACCACGAGATTACTGACTAGTACACGACCTACCACGAGATTACTGTCTAGTACACGACCTACCACGAGATTACTGACTAGTACACGACCTACCACGAGATTACTGACTAGTACACGACCTACCACGAGATTACTGACTAGAACACGACCTACCACGAGATTACTGACTAGTACACGACCTACCACGAGATTACTGTCTAGTACACGACCTACCACGAGATTACTGACTAGAACACGACCTACCACGAGATTACTGACTAGAACACGACCTACCACGAGATTACTGACTAGTACACGACCTACCACGAGATTACTGTCTAGTACACGACCTACCACGAGATTACTGACTAGAACACGACCTACCACGAGATTACTGACTAGTACACGACCTACCACGAGATTACTGTCTAGTACACGACCTACCACGAGATTACTGACTAGAACACGACCTACCACGAGATTACTGACTAGAACACGACCTACCACGAGATTACTGACTAGAACACGACCTACCACGAGATTACTGACTAGAACACGACCTACCACGAGATTACTGACTAGAACACGACCTACCACGAGATTACTGACTAGAACACGACCTACCACGAGATTACTGACTAGAACACGACCTACCACGAGATTACTGACCTACCAACCACCTACCTGGAGTCTTGTTTCATGAGATGAAAATTCTGTAGCAAAATCCTCCATGACCTTTAAACTTTCAACTTCTGTATTTCTTGACCGCACCCATTTAGTTAACTCCTTAGTCCTGCTACTAAACTCCTCCCACGAGTGAAGGATAGATGCAATCTGGTTGGTCTGTTGCTGGTCCCTGGAGGAAAGGTCACCTAGCTGGTCAAACAAGGAGGAAGTTTTATCCTTGAAGTGCTGAGGAACATTCACATGGGAAGTCTCCAACATATCATACTGGTCTAACCGGTTTTGCAAGTCACTCAAACAGGACTGACTGGTATTATGCAGAGTGACCTACAGAGCAATATTTGTGAGTAAATAAAATATTGTTTTTTTTTTTTAAAATCGCCAACAGCAGTTTCTTCAGTGGTAGAGAGCTACATCACATATTTGGGGGTGGAGCTATAGATAGTCCGATAGTCCTGAGGGACATAGTGTGTGCACGTGTTAGTGTGTGTGCTGTGTGGGGTGGGGTGTGGCTGTGGGTGTGGAGCCATGCTACAAGATAAACCCATTAGAGATGTCAGAGTACAGAGAGCACTCTTGTCCACTAACAGGTTAGGCATAACAATTTTTATTAATAATGGAGTCATCTGAAACAGACAGAGAATCAGCAAGTAAGAGTAAGCCACATCTTCTTTGTCACTATCAAGATCTGATAGGAGAAACATTAGCTATTGTCAGGCTGGAGTTTGAGAAATAGCTGCATGACAAATGTCTCTAGCTCTGCTCAGTAGTCAGAGGTCCACTCATACATACCCAATGCTGGTATTCTAAATGGACTAGATTACTAACTAAATTATTAACTAGGTTACTATTATAAAGCACCTCACCGCTTCATCCAGAATCTCTTGCCGTCTCTGTACTAGCAAGACGGACGGGGGAAGGGGTGTGTCCAGGTGGTTTTGGTAGTCTGTTATTGCCCTCTCAGCCTTCTTCAGTTCTTCCTCAAGATCTTGAACCATCTTCGCCTTCTGTTTCATCAAGATAATCTTTTCCTTCAGGCTAGATGACATATTGCTCCAGCCCTGGAGAAGATTACTTCGCTCCTTGGAGATATCTGGGTTCCGTTGCAAAGCTTGTTGCACGTCTGCTCCCTGAGCAGACTTGTCGATAGTCGAGACCTTGTCCTGATTGGATATTTGCATGACCTGGAGGTTCTCCAAACGTTCTAATCGCTCAAGGAGTTCCTCAGATGAGATATCGTCGGGTAGCTCCTCTATTTCAACCTCACATTCAACCTGCTCTAGGAATTGCTGTACCACACGTGCTTCCTCTACTGGAAAAACCTAGTATACAAAGTAGTATACAGAAAAAATAGCAGTATGTGGATAGTAGATTACCGAGCAATATACAGAAAAAAAATTAGTATACTGCACTGAGTAGTAGTTAGTGAATGTTAGATTACTGAATAGTAGGTGGAGTATACAGAGGTTAGATTACTGAATAGTAGGTGGAGTATACAGAGGTTAGATTACTGAATAGTAGGTAGAGTTAGTGTATGTTAGATCACTGAATAGTAGGTGGAGTTTACCAAGGTTAGTGTATGGTAGATTACTAGCATATACAGAGGTTAGTGTATGGTAGATTACTGAGCAGCATAGAGAGGTTCATCCAACTGTTTTACACAATGGTTCTGTTAATTTTACTGAGCATCTAGTAAACTAGAACTTACCCTCCAACTCGTTAGACGCTCTTCTAACAGTTCTGTCTTCTCTTCAGTCTCCTTAGTAACAAACTCCTTCCTATTTTTCAGTTTCTCTATTAACTCCTCCACAAACTGCTGGTCGGCTGAGACTACATATTTAGATAGTGTATCTCCGAGTTTCGCAACATCATGTACGAAAGATTTGTGAGCATAAATATCCGTCTGCAACCCCTGGCAGTAGATCAGGCTTTCCTCTGTGACAGTCGCATTTCCAAACTGCACTTTGTCAGAAACAAGACCACTGTTCACCTCTTCCAGCCACTGCGACAGCTCCTCGACATTGGAATTGAACTTCTTCCAGAATGGAATGGAGTCTTTTAACATTACAATATGGTCGTTAAGGGATTTCCCCAGCTTCTCATGTCGTTGGTTGAATTCGTCGGCTTTTAGTTTCATCTCCTCACGGTCTTTCTTGCGTGAGTGTTCCACAAGGTAAGGTACAGTATTCAGGATAAAATCACGAGCTTCATCGTGATCACGCAACTCCTCAAGCAGGGACTACAACAGGGAAGATAAGGGTTAATGATAGGGCTGCTGCGGGACACCTTTTAAATTGTTTTTAATTGAGGAATCTCCGATAAAGGTCACTTTGAAATGGTTTCCAAGGTCCCAATGTGTCCTTTATAGAGAGGCTCCACTGTATGTTACCTCTGAATTAAAGACAACCTCTTTATAAAGGACAGTTTCTAAGGTCCGAATGTGTCCTTTATAGAGAGGCTCCACTGTATGTTACCTCTGAATTAAAGACAACCTCTTTATAAAGGACAGTTTCTAAGGTCCGAATGTGTCCTTTATAGAGAGGTTCCACTGTAATCAGATTGAGTATCAGTACCTATCAAGCATCGCTGGATAGTAGCGAAGATTAATCAGAGTAAGACCTCCATTGATGGTCTCAGGGACTCATCATGCCTACCTATAAGGATAAAACTTACTTCATGTTTTTCAATCTCTGTCTGCAGAAGGTCGAGGTCTCCTCGAGTTCTTTCTTGAATACCAGCACATTCCTCACACGTCTCCAGCCACTCAAACTCCTCCTCTCTGATTAGTAGCACGTGCCTCATCTCAGCCTCTGTAGCCTCCAGGTGAAGCAATGTTTCACTTAGTAGTTTGCAGGAGGAATTCCAATGCATCTGAACATCATTCCACCTACAGACAAAACACACGAAATTTATGAACCACAAAAATTGGAACTACACTAGCTTTAATAGATAGGAGTAACACGTGAAAATATTGCACCACAAAATTTTCAGTTAAATAGATACATGGAATTTACTGATCACACCTCACAAACGGCATGAGAACTTTGACCACACCCACCCATGTTCGAATAGAAAAAAGGCCTCCACTTTGGGTATAGTATTGTAAGAAATATTTAATCAGCACACTAGTGAAGAGATCATTGCTAACTGCCATGACTGGTGAGAGCTGGAGGTTGGAAAAGACCAGACATATCGCATACGTGGCGACACTAAAGACAACAGTGTACTCCTTTCCACAGATCTCCTTAGGATCCGGCTAAGGAATGGTTGATCAGCATTTACAGTTTAAAAACAATGCACTTAATGGTCATAATGTTGTCGATAGACTTTTAAGAGATTTGCATCTCCACTAAGAAATTTTGTGGTAAAGAGGTCAGTCTTCAAGTTGTGATGTAGGTTAACAGTAAAAGTATTAGGCCATAACTGACATCAAATAATTCCAATATGACTGACAAGTCTCTGCCTCTAAACACACCATGGTTCTCCTGATGGTAAAAGTACTTCTTATGGTCATGCATCTGAAGTGAGTGATACTGCTAGTCAATCAATAGCCCCTGAATGCTTACCTCCTCTGTCTTGAAGGAATGCTGAGAAGTTATTATAAACATTTCTATTACTTGAAGCTGAAAATAGTTGTTTACAAAATACTAAAGGGGAGAAAAGATAAATATTGGCACTAATGAAGACATGTGTACTCTACGACCTCCGTGTACTCCACGACCTATGACCTCCATGTACTCTACGACCTCTGTTTTCTCTACTATGTGTTCTCTATGACCTTTCTATGACCTCAATCCACTAGTTTTTCAACCTCCAGCTCTCAACCTGATAAACCACTTCTATTGTATATTGTCTGACAGGAAAGATACAAAATGAGACCTTATTTGCTGATGGGAAGTTTGTGGACATGCTCAAAAGGTAAGTTGTGAGTGCCAATAATTATGTCTTGTGTTAAAGTTGTCTATTGCTATGGGAACATCTTCCCATCAAAACATTGAGCAAATGACATCACTTTAAAAAATGGTACACCCACACTGTAGGCCACACCCACCTAGATTCAACATCGCTGGTGCCATTTTTCTTCTCCCCGTCCTGTGCCTTCAGCAGGCTGGCCTGTTCTGTGATATCATCAATAGTCACCTTCTTTCCTTCCAACATCACCATGAAAGTCTACAGCGTGGTGTGTATGTGTGCATGTGTGTGAGTATGTGTGTACATGTGTATGTGTCATGTGTGTATGTGTGTGAGTATGCATGCATGTGTGTGTATGTGCATATGTGTGTGTATGTGCATATGTGTGTGTGTGTGCATGTGTGTGAGTGCATGTGTGCATATGTGTGTGAGTGTGTTGCATGCATGTGTGTGATGAAACATGTAAAGGGATAGATGTCTTTCACATGTTGTTCTTCAGTTATTATTGGAATAAGAGGGAGCAGTCGACAGATGGACAGAGTTATTACACAACACAAACAACCCCTCCCACTCACCACAGGCAGGGGGCATGTCTAATACCCTTTGGCTCTATCTAATTGGGAGAATTAATATACCTTGCAGGTCTCCATGTGATCCACTACACCCTTATCTCCCTGTGTGGTGACATCTTTGGAGAAACTGTCTGCCTCAGACATGATCCAGCTGAGAAGCTCTTTCACATCCTTCTCAAAGTGCTCCCATAACTTAATGAGTGCCATTAACTCATGACACCTAGATGATGAGGAGGGGAGGGGAGGGGTGGAGAAGGAAGGAAAGAGGGGAGGGATAGGGAAGGAGGGCAGGGCGGGGCAGGGATATAGATATTAGGTATTATGAAGAAGTGGATAGACACTAAGTACTAAGTTTCCATTCCTAATTAGTGCACACCTTTCATTTAAGTTGTCCACATATCCTTCCCACCTATCACTTAAGGCTTGCATGACTCCACCCAGCCAGTCGTTAGGGAGGTACTTATCCATCAGACCACGCCCTTCAGGAACCAATACCAAGTAGTCCTCAGTATGGTTCTCAATTTCACGCATAAAGTCCTGATGATGCAAGGTAAGGATCATCATTACAGTACAGTATGGTAAGGGTCATCATTACAGTGAGTCATCATTACAGTATGGTAAGGGTCATCATTACAGTGAGCCATCATTACAATATGGTAAGGGATCATGTAGTAATAAACACTATACATACATAATGCTCATCCAACTCAGTCTGTAGTGTGCCAATGGGCCTCTTCTCCTTCTTTCTTTCCTCTAATGTCTCCTCCACTCCTGTTAGCCAATCTTCAAATACCTTTATTTTGCCAAGCAATGCTTGAAGGTTTGAAATGGCTTCTTCGCATATTTCTTTACGTTCAGCTGTTTCCTCACATAGATATGTGTATCTCTTCTCATGATCTGATGCCCGATCCTGAATTTTGGTTCCAGAACCAGACTCACAATCATTACATAGGGATTGGGCCTGTTCCTGGGACCTATCTATGGTTTGCTTGTTGCCTAGCAACAATCCATCTAGTTCCTACAGAAATAAGAATTAGAGCAACAGATCACATGACAGATCACCTGACATATCCCATCTGACATACCACCCGTCTAATAGTCAAGGAACCTTTTGTAACTATGGCCGTAACTATGGATGTAACTATGGCCGTAACTATGGATGTAACTATGGCCGTAACTATGGCTGTAGAGAGCCTGACTGGATATTAGCAATAATTTTTTTCCAATACACCATCACTAGAAGAATGTACAGAATTGTGAGGGCTGGTTTGCTAGGAAATGGTCACACAAGCGGAGTGAACCCCATGAGCAGTGAACCCCACGAGCAGAGTGAACCCCACAAACAGTGAACCCCACAAACAGTGAACCCCACGAGCAGAGTGAACCCCACGAGCAGAGTGAACCCCACGAGCAGAGTGAACCCCACAAACAGTGAACCCCACAAACAGTGAACCCCACGAGCAGAGTGAACCCCACGAGCAGAGTGAACCCCACAAACAGTGAACCCCACAAACAGTGACTCCACACTAAAGACCCACAAGAAATTTGTTTTAAGGATGGACTCTCCATGAGAAAGCTAATTCCTGAGGGTCCTTGGTGAACACTGTGTTCACCTGTTGTCAACCATTATATACATGGATATTTCACCTCTAGAATTATGGTCTGTTCTTGACATCGATCAAGATTTGCCCCTATAGTTCCACACTCCTCTAACTCTGTCTCTTTCCCTTTAATCCACACTTCCAATTCTGAACTCTCGTGCCAGAACTCTCGCAGTCGATCAACCCATGGACAGAGAACTGAAGGGGAAAAGAAGGTCAAAAAGAGGTAATATCAACCCATGAATAGAGAACTGAAGGGATTAATGAGGTTACTATACAAATGGTGTATTACAATATCAACCAATGGACAGAGAACTGAAGGGGTTAATGAGGTTACTGTAGAACTGATGAGGTTAATAAGGTTACTATACAAATGATGTATACTCTGGGAGCACTCCTTGTGTATAGCAACTGTGGTATGTCATCTTACTGGCACATGCAATACTCATTCCATTCCATCCTTATAATACACATTCCATTCCATCATCAAATTTCGTTTGCAACAAGTTAAAAAGGCAATGCACCAAATACATCAGGGTTAACTAAAATATCAGGATCATCAGGGTTAATTAAAATAATATCAGGATTAATGAGGTTAATTATTCAACACAAAAGTTTATCAGATGAACACATAATAATAATAATAATAATAATAATAATAATAATAATAATAATAATAATAATAATAATAATAATAATAATAATAATAATAATAATAATAATAATAATAATTATTATTATTATTATTTCCTCACATGAAAGTATAAATAATATCACCAAATATGATGAAGAAGTGTGAATGTGTCTGACAGGATGAGAGTATGTGGACATTAAAATATTTGAATGCGGTTATTATAGCTATCACACACATACATCACTCCATTCTCATCTAATATTAGTCCATGAGGAAAATTAAAGTCGCCCGGTTCTTCCCCAAACTTGCCAAATACACTCACAAACTGACCCTCTGACGTGAACACAGAGATACGATGATTATAAAACTCACTGACATACACCATATTATTTCTGTCAACTGCCACACTTATAGGACAGTTCAGTTCTCCTCTACCGTCACCTTGCTTCCCAAACATCCCTAAAAATTTCTCCTCAGCTGTGAAATATTCAATGCGATGGTTGTTAAAGTCGACCACGTACATCTTTCCATTGCTGTCACATGTTATGTCATGTGGGAGATTAAACTTTCCTTTCTCACTGTTGTTTATTCCAAAGAGGTGATAAAAGGTGAGGTCAGAGTTCAGAACTTGGATATGATAATTACCATCCCCTACATACACCTTCTTGTTAACAGGGTTAAATGTGATGGAGAGAGGTTTACGAAACTGCAGAGGTCCACTGCCCATACTGCCAACTGCTGTGATAAACCGGCCTTCAACTGTGAACTTTTGAATGCGATGATTGTCACGATCTGCCACAAGAATGTTTCCCTCGCCATCCACTGCCACACCACGAGGTTCTTTAAACTGTCCTTCACCAGAACCATGTGAGCCAAATGATCTAAGTTTCTCTCCGAATGGACTGAACACAGAGACACAATGGTCACCATACTCTGTTACCACTATCTCTCCTCTCTGGTTGAACGCTAAGTACCCAGGACACTTGGTCTTACTGAAAGTCAGGATTGGAGTGCCAAGTTTATTAATTGGTAAATTCACTACAACAGTACATGGACTTCCTTTGATGTGTTGACCTTCGACCTTGATGTCTAGCCGGTGCTTACCCTTGACGGAGGGCTGGTAGCTGATTTCGTATTGACTGCTCCCTCTTCTCTCAAAAGTTCCTCTCTCTATGACACCTGTTAGCTCTGATACAAGCTTACACTTCAATGAATTGATCGGTTTCTTACAATGTCTACCGCTAAAGTCAATAGCATGCAGAAGAATGTTAGATATCTCTCTGACCACTGCTACCTTCAGACCCTTGCCTGTGGCAAAGCATTTTGATGGATCAGGCATTGATGGGGCGTGCACTAAACCATAGTTCTGACATGCTGACAAAACATCTGGTGAAACTGAAAATTCCATGTCAGCCTTGACATTAGGTCTCAAAACATGCGGTCGAAATGAAATGGCGGATAATTCCTTCGCTTGTTTCACTATGGTGGCCTTCATCTTCAGCACTTCTCCCAGACTCTCAGCCTTAAAGCTCTCGTTCACAAACTCTAGACAACTGACTAGCTGTGTCTGGATGAATGCCATCGGGTCCCTCTGGAATGCAAGGTCATTCAGTTTACCCTGAGTTATTTGGTGAATCTGGTTGATGAGATTGGTCTTACGAAGATTGATACGTTCATGATATTGTTGGACAATGTTGCATATCTTGTCCTCAATATCCGTCTGCTGTTTGGACACCTCTCCAGATCGTTCATCTAATTGAGCCAGCGCTGTGTCGATAACCTTTAGATTTTCCTCCATTGGTTTCAGGGAAGGTATGATATCTTCTTTGTATTTCTCAAATATCACCGCTAACTTATCACACTTATGACTGTGATGTTCGCCAAAGGCACACTCGTAACAAATCAGCCTCTCGCAGGTCTCGCAGTACAGCTCTAGCTCTCTGTCCTCGTGCTCTGAACAGTAACTGACCCTCTTTGAAGGAGTTGGGGGTCTCATGTCACCCTCTGCCCCCTCCGGACTGGCTGTTTGATTGTTAATCTTCTTCAGCTCATTGTAGATTTCCAGAAGGTTATTGAGCTGAAATGCTGGCTGGAGACTTCCCACTCCACTGTCTGGAATAGGCATGGCTTGTCTACAGATAGGACAAGGTAAGGAGAGCTGTCCCTGCTGGTCTCGAACCACCAGCTTCACCAGGCAGTTTCTGCAGTAGGCATGGTAGCACTGGAGCAATTTAGGGTCATTGAAGGTACAGAGACATATGGTACATTTGAGCTGTTCTTCCAGTCTCTTGATCGCTTCTTGAGCCATTTGCTAAACGAGTTTCTGTTGCTAGCTGAACTTACAAGTGTGTGTTTATGTTAAGTAGATTCCTGTGGGTGGAGAAGCCTGACTAGTTGAGATGCCTAGAACACGTATCCACTGACAGGAATGTACCACAACATGACACTATATTTACATGATGAGATCCAACTAGAATCAATATCTTCTACAGCTGTAGAAGATGTTGATCCTGATATTGACATTTTTCAGTGGTGGAAAAATCATGAGGAAGATTTATTTAATTGTGCCTCTGCTTTTAAAGCTATCATACTTGGGCAGCCTAGCTCAGCAGAATTTACACATCAACCACTTAAAGATTTAGTATCATGTTGTTAAATCAATAATTTACATACCAACCTTTAGTATCATGTTATATTTAAAAGCATGGGAGCATAATGGGTAAATCTATGAGCATAATACGTAGGTAAAATTTCTGGAATTGCTGGTATAGCATTATGGGCAAAATTGTGAGCATAATGTGGACATCTCTAAATCAGAGTGAGTTATCTAACAATTATTCACTCACCGGCCTTCTGACTACTAAACACAGAAGCATAGAGTATACTGATGACTGCAGTCACATACACCAGCTGATTCTACTCTAACCCCCTGAAATGAGGATACTCAGGGAGTTGGAATAGAGGAGTTCCACTCTATACAGAGGTGTCCTCATTTCAGGGGGTTGGAATAGAGGAGTTCCACTCTATACAGAGGTGTCCTCATTTCAGGGGGTTGGAATAGAGGAATTCCACTGTATACAGAGGTGTCCTCATTTCAGGGTGTTGGAATAGAGGAGTTCCACTGTATACAGAGGTGTCCTCATTTCAGGGTGTTGGAATAGAGGAGTTCCACTGTATACAGAGGTGTCCTCATTTCAGGGGGTTGGAATAGAGGAGTTCCACTGTATACAGAGGTGTCCTCATTTCAGGATGTTGGAATAGAGGAGTTCCACTGTATACAGAGGTGTCCTCATTTCAGGGTGTTGGAATAGAGGAGTTCTACTGTATACTTGAAATGAGGACACCTCTGTATACAGTGGAACCTCTCTATTCCAATGAGGACTTAGGAAGAGACCTCTACAAGAGTTTCCTCTCTCTAAAACAAGTCCCCCTTTTATGGAATAATTTTTATTGAAATGGTATCTGTAGACACACAACATCTCTTAGAAGTGAAACTTTGCCTCTGTTTAACCTAGCATGTGACTTTCAGTATAAACATCTCTCTATGTGTAGGCTTCAGAGAGACCCTTATAATGCATATGGCCCACATCTTTCTGGTCCAGACTTGAATAGAACAAAGTTCTAACTATGCCACTCCTCTACACTCTTCACCAGGCCCCTCCCTAGGCCCAGACCACACCCAGTCTAAGAACTGTCCTATTAATAGATCCAATAGAAGTACTGCAATCACATGTGCCTTTAATTCACCACCTAACCTACAGCCTTCTGTCATGTCATCACTAATGTACCATCAATCTACCGCCAATGTATCGCCAATCTACTCCCAGTGTATCGGTAGTGAAGAATGAACACCATCTACAAGTCATAACCCTTTCCTCCATGCCAGGTAACTGATCAACCACACATCACTAAAGATGGAGGTTCTTTCATGATCTTTCCAGCAATCAGAAAACCCGTTCCTTTCTACATTCTTAACTCCAACCTGAAGACTAATGCGCCATTAAATCCTCCATACCTTGTATATAACAAACCTCTAATCATTCTAAAGGTGCAAGGTGCAATACTGCCAAGCAGAAACCACACAGATTAAAAACAACATACCTTCATCCCTGGTCTGTGTCCCCTGTTCCAACTCTGCCCACAGTCCTCTCATCTCCTCCATCATTTTAACCACCCTCTCAGCATTGGATGAGGTCACCTGACCCTTTAGACTAGACACCATGTGCTCCAGGGCATTCAGAGAGGCTCTCTTGGTGCTAAGTTCATCTTTAGTAAACTAGAGGATACGGGAAATGTAAGTTATTACTTCACATTGTTAAACCTTGACCCCTCCCTTTGACCACTCCTTCCCATCTCTCATTTAATCCCTTCTTCCCATCCCTCATTTAACCCCTCCTTCCCATCTCTCATTTAACCCCTCCTTCCCATCTCTCATTTAACCCCTCCTTCCCATCTTTCTTTCATTTAACCCCTCCTTCCCATCTCTCCCTTGACCCCCTCCTTCCCATCTCTCCCTTAACCCCCTCCTTCCCGTCTCTCCTTTGGCCCCTTCCTCTCATCTCTCCCCTGGTCCTACCTGAATATCCCTCTGGTACCCCTCAATAATCTCTAAATCAGCTGGAGGGTGGCCGGAGAGAGCACTCATCTCTAGTTTCCCACGTAACCAGTTCAACAGGTTTTCGGCATGCTCACTGAATGCCTGATAGGAGCCAGTGCTGAGCTCCAGCTGTTGTTCCCGATCTATCAGGAGCTGCTGGATCACTCTCCACTTATCCAGGGCACCCTGGACACGCCCCTTTATATACGGAAGAAGAGAAGTGGGAGGGAACACAGCTTCATCTAGTGATAGAATAATTTATGTGCCTTTTAATTTTGCAATTTATTTCATTCATCACTACCAGTAAAAATATTCCGCTAGCCCTTCAACATGAAATATTTACACTATGACTATCAAAACAAGCCACTTCCCTTGATGCCACACCCTACATTGGCCCCTTGATGCCACACCCCTTGGTGCCACACCCTTTATTGGTGTCAGGTCCCAGTGGGTAGCTCTCTTATTTTTGAGTCTCTAGTTGACCTCTGACCTTCTGGAGGAGGTGAAGCCTCAGAAGGAGATGGAAGGTCAGTCAACATGGTTTCAGGTACAAGATGCTCCTCCCACTCTTTAGACTCAGCCTTCATCCATTCCAGTTCAGGTACATGAGTGATGACTTCAGCTCTGAATACTTCCAGTTGGTTCTTGTGCAAAGAAATAACTTCTTCGGATGCTTTCGGAGGAACACGGACACAGACCTCATCGTAAAACCTCCCGTGAAACTCGCTCAACCAGTTTAGGAATTCAGTCAGACGTTTAAGGAAGGTGTCAAAGTTTTGTGCAGAGGACTGGATGTCAACACTCAGAGTTTCTGTCTCACTCCTTAGCCCCTCCCACCTTGATCGGACATCAGATATTTGTGTCGGCATCTCCCCAGGATCCCTACCTTTCAACTCCATTTCCTCCAATATATTCTGTCCAGTTGCCTCCAACGCACAGACTATTATAGACTTATCCTCAATCTCACTGCTCAGTTCCTAGAGAGGAAAGGGTTAAATGTTAGAGATGAAGGGGTTAAAAGACCGAGAGGAAGAGGTTAAGTGCCAGAGAAGGAGTCAGAGTTAAATGCCAGAGAGGAAGGGGTTAGATAATGATATCATAACACTCTCAGAGAGTTTATATGATCACATGACAATCATGGTGGGTACTATGGCAACATCTGTCCTCTAAACTATTAATGGTAACCTTGAGTTCCTGAAGCAGGTCTATAGGAGAGACCCTCGGTGGATGACTACTCGTGTATCGGGCCTGCAGGTGCCTCAGGGCAGTCTCCGCCCCATCCAACCACGGAATGACATCATCACAATTCCTTTGAAATTCATCCCACCACTGGATGAAGAGTTGTAGGCGGAGTTTAGCCTGTTCCGTTGAGGAAGACAGTACTCCAATTTCAGAGGTCAAAGTTTTATTCACACCCACCAACTAAACAATAACGAAAATATTATCACCATGGTTACCAGAGGGTAATTACCATATAACGGGAAATTTTTGGTGGTTAGAATAAAACCACGAATGTTTTACCCACAAACTTTTAATCTTATGGTTTAATTGAGACGGCACTGAGCTATAAACCAACGAATTTTTTTCCACGAATTATTGAAAACCATGAAGATATTTCCCCTTGAAAATTTCCCACTATACGGTAATATACCTCATGCTCCCTCTAACTTCAGAAGAAAGTTCTTCAAGAGTCGTACCTTCTAACAAGGTCCTTACAGTAAGAGATGGCAGCTTATCTTCCTACAAATTTTCTAACAAAGGAGCAGAGATGCTGACCTCTCCTCTCTTCTCCCATCCCACCACAAAGGAGATAACCATAACTGACCTCACAAGGAACTAAGACCTCTCTCTCTCTCCAACTGACCTCACAGGAACTAAGACCTTCCCTCTCCCTCTCCAACTGACCTCACAGGGAACTAAGACCTTCCCTCTCCCTCTCCAACTGACCTCACAGGAACTAAGACCTTCCCTCTCCCTCTCCAACTGACCTCACAGGGAACTAAGACCTTCCCTCTCCCTCTGACCACACAGGGAACTAACACCTTCTCTCTTCCTCTCCAACTGACCTCACAGGAACTAAGACCTTCCCTCTCCCTCTCCAACTGACCTCACAGGGAACTAAGACCTTCTCTCTCCCCATAACTGACCTTTGTACAAGAAGGTAAAGAGATGGCGACTTTCCCTTCCATGTCTCCCATTGTCTCCTGGACTTCCTCCATCACTGTTCCGGCATCATAAGCCTGCGAGTGTAACTTCTCAAAGTTGTCATCTGACAGCTTCAGCTCAATTTCTGTCAACAGACTCTCACATTCTAAACGATCACCCACAAACTCTGTCGCCTTGGAGATCAGCTATATGAGCAATCATGTGACAACATGAACAATCAATCCTACTAAAGGTGGTGGTATATATACAGGCTGATCCGATAATTTATTGCTTTTATTAAAAAACCATTAAAAATCAGCTAAGTGTACTTGCATCACATCAAAGACACCAAAATGTAGTGTTTTCCCTACTCTATCTCCTGAACTAAGTGAAGATGGGAGTGGAGTGACTCCTGATAAGTTACACTAAGAGAGGTAGAGAGACTTCTAGATGGTTGGAAACCAAATTTAAGAAGTTCAGCAGCAGCTCAAGTGATGATGGATGGCCATTTAGTACTATAACCAGGAGCTATTTGCTGGCACGGATGGATATTAACATAGCTAGCTAAACAGCTGGAGTATTAATCTATTTACCTGTTCAGGACCAATAGTTGAAGACTTCCTCCATGCAATTAATGACACAAGAAGTAGCCTTATAAATAGAATCAGGTCTGTTCAATATTGCTTTCTCCAGATATTTGGATTCCAAAGAGAAGTCCAGGATTATTTGTCGTTTTATTTTGTGGTTATGTAGCTAGCTAATTACTACTCACTTACAGAGCAAGTGAATTTATATGTACTGGTCTCACTGTCTGTAAGTAAATATTGCTGTATGGTAGTCTGTAATGGTCTGTAATAATGCTGGATCTAGCTAAGATAGGCAGTTAAGAAGAAGGGGTTATATTAAATAGAAGAAGGGGTTATATTAAATAGGTATTGTTGGTAGTTAGCTTGGTACAGATGCACAGTAAGCTACTAGCTAGCTATATATTGTTATACTCTAGGAGAGCTAGGGTATATTATATTCACTATGAGCCAGGTTCATGAATTGGTCATTCTGGAGCTGCAAGTTCAGGCATAGATATACGAGAGAGAGAGATTGGAAACGCAATACAAAAGTAATGCACATCACGTGAGATTTTGGAGAATAGGCGCATTACGCACCAATTTCTGGTGAGTTATGTTTTGTTCTCGATCTCTGGCTTTCCTGTGACTCCTTCTGGTGTTTTAACTTTCTTACTCCCAATTGAACTCTAATTTCTGAAGGATCCAGTTTGTTTTCTACAGGCCAGGCATTTTTATCTCTAAGCACAGCTCTCAGTGTTCAAGTGAGTGAGTGACTTTAGTATATTTGTACCTGAAAAGGTGGATATAGACTAATTGTAGAGTTTTTAATTAGATACAAGATTTATGCACGTTCTGAACTATTGTAAGCAGTGTTGGATTATCCAAAAGAAAGGGTAGCAGAACATATTCACTACCAATTTTGGTACCTGTGTTATGATTTGTATTCGTTCCTCATATTCATTGTAGTAAAGGCCTCTTGTTTTCTAACTTTGCATGCTCATAGTATAGCCATTCCTCCATCGTACTCACATTTTTGTTTGTGTAGGCATGCTTCGTAAGCTGCGATTTCAGCACTGAAAGAAAAAGGAACGAGAGAAGCAACCTTTGGCTTCTGCCTTGGAATTGAACCCAGCCTACCCGAGATACATGCATCTCTCACTTGCCTAGTCAAATGTGGACTAAGCAGAGTCCAGATAGTCTGGAGGAGATAGTTTTGGGTAAGCTGACCAACAGCAGTGTTGTACCATGTATCACTCACTATTATTATCACTTATGAGTTAGGACCTTTCATGGAGGTACTTGAGCATGATGTGTCTGGCTGTGTTCCATTGGCTTCATTTCCTCACCTGCAAAACCCTCTTCCAGTTGCTAGTAAAGGTATATGGTCTTAGTATCTGTGCTGGGCAGCCACATCTCTCAGTCTGAGAGATGATTTGCACCAACAAAGGAATAATAATGACCTCACAGAATAGCAAGACAATATGTTGGGTTTTTTTTTTTTTTTTTTTTTTTTGGATGAAAGCACTCAGAATAATACGATTCACTCACATTTTGATTATGTTCACATTTACATTAATAATAATAATACATTAATAATAAATTATTATTAAATAATAATAATTATGATTTTTAACTAACGACCACACGTGTGAAACCAGCCACACCTAACACGGCTAAAACACACGAAATTTTGCTGTTTCCAATCCCTCTCTCTCGTATATCTATGCTTCAGGAAGGACTGCATTTGTCCGAAAGGCACCCAACTTAACATTAACATGGTCAAGTGATATCCAATTTGCCACAAGTATTATTATTATCACAAAACCACACCCAATATGAATATCATTAAAAATACTACAGCCCCCAAAAGAATAGTTGCGAGGGTATACCACCACCTTAAAGTGACTAAGCACACCCACTCACATAGCCACACCCATTATAAGACCATACTTAACCAAAACAAATATAACCACACCCACTTACATAGTCACACCCATTATTAGACTATCCTAAGCCATACCAAAACAGACAGTATAACCACACCCACCTCACAGTACTATCTCCCTAACCACACCCACCACCACACCCACCTTGCTGTTGTCCTGTATATTCTGTAGGAGCTGCAGCTGGAGGTAAAGGATGTTGAGGATGGGAAGAAGAGATTCGGAATCGGCCTGAATCTTCTCTCTCTCTTCCTGTAAACGTGTCTTCTCTTTGGTGGTACTGGGATATTCCAGGTCTCCCTGCGAGCCTGAGAACTCTGTAGATGTTTCCTGCTGTATCTGCCTCTCCAAAAGCTTCTCTTCAATCTGCGTGCACTCTGTCTCCATCTGGTTCAGCTGGTCCTGACCGGCCACAAGAGAATCTGTCTCCTTCAACAGTTCTTCTGCATCCTCTGTCAAAATGTCATCTAGTGGGAAGGTTTGGATGAAAGATACCTCTCGTTTGATGAACTCATCGGCCTGGGTGACTAGTTCGCTCATGTGTTGGAGCTTCACCATAATCCAGTCATTGTATTCTCTGTGAACAGGAAGAAGACAAAAATTAATATCCAGCCAGTATGTCTGTCTGTTGTCCATATGTCAATCGGTCAGTCAGTCACTCTGTCAGTCAGTCAGTCAGTCAGTCAGTCAGTCAGTCAGTCGCTCAGTTGGTCTGCTGAGCACAGAGAGTGATGATCATAGTCTACCTAATCAAGATATCCAGTGAATCCATGACATTATCTTTGAGAGGTCCCCACTGGCTGGCCAGGTCCTCCAGTTCCTCTTGGAAAGCATTCTGGCTACCAACATGTGGATTAGAAGCAAGTCTATTGCCCAAGGCTACCAGACGGTTATACTGCACCTCCATACGTTTTAATTGGTTGGAATATGTCTGATAAAAAACCATGGCAATAGAATAAAATCATAGCAACAGATAAAAATCATAACAACTAATGTATAAAACCATGGCAACAGATCATGGAGATAGATATATTCAAGGAACCAACTACAGATAAATCATATGGTAAAGTGTCATCACAATAAGAGAACTTTCTGATATTGGACGGGGTGTGGCATAGTATAAGCTGGCAGTAAGGTGCTGTTTCCATTGGAGGACTCTCTGTTATAAAATTGGGTGTGGCAGTGGGTGTGGCATGGGTGTGACTTACTATGTAGGTAGGTAGTAAAGTGCTGTCTCCATTGGAGCACTCTCTGGGCTCGTGACCAACCATCTTGGACATTTGATCAATGAAGGACCGTGTCCCCGAGAGCATGCCACTATATCCTCTCCAGTCCACTAGAATCTGGAACAGTGAAAATCTTTATCCATGCAACAGAAGAGAGAGTTATGTATGACATCACTAATATCCTTTACTGTGGGTGTGGCTTTACCAAAGGTGTGGGTGGAACTTAAAAACATCACACCACTATACTCCAGCCATTGTCACATTAACTCCTATATAGCTCTATTCCAATCACATTAACTCTTCTATTCCAACCACATTAACTCCTATGGAGCTCTATTTCTATCATATTAACTCCCATCCAACTCACCTTATTGACAGCAGCCTCCCTAGAATCAAACTTCCCTGTGTGAGGGGTCACAAGTTCAGACCATCGGCTTTCCACATCGGACAGTCGTTCATCAATGTAGCGTTCAGCCTCTCCTCCTTCCTCCACATCAGCCAGCATGGCTTTGCCGAGGGTTATCAATTGCTCCTCTAGTTCCTCCTGTCCTGTGATACTTTCTCGAAGAAACTGAAATTAAAGAATTAAAAAATTAGAAAATTAAATTACTTCATGACAGCCAACATCTGTCCAGGAATTATCCAGGAATGCTCCACACCTGTCCGGAAATACACACTATATTAGGAATATTTCATGCTCAATCACCGCACACACTCCATAACCATCACATACACTACACACCTGTGGTATCCAATAGGTTCAACATACACACACTGCACACCTGTGGTGTCCAATAGGTTCAACATACACACACTGCACACCTGTGGTGTCCAATAGGTTCAACATACACACACTGCACACCTGTGGTGTCCAATAGGTTCAACAAACACACACTGCACACCTGTGGTGTCCAATAGGTTCAACATACACACACTACACACCTGTGGTGTCCAATAGGTTCAACAAACACACACTGCACACCTGTGGTGTCCAATAGGTTCAACATACACACACTGCACACCTGTGGTGTCCAATAGGTTCAACATACACACACTGCACACCTGTGGTGTCCAATAGGTTCAACATACACACACTGCACACCTGTGGTGTCCAATAGGTTCAACATACACACACTACACACCTGTGGTATCCAATAGGTTCAACATACACACACTGCACACCTGTGGTGTCCAATAGGTTCAACATACACACACTGCACACCTGTGGTGTCCAATAGGTTCAACATACACACACTGCACACCTGTGGTGTCCAATAGGTTCAACATACACACACTGCACACCTGTGGTTGAGTTATTTTAAGGTGGAACATCTCCATTCCAGGGACTCCTTTCATGACAAAGAGGAGTGTGGTCACATTTCAGAGAGTAGAGCACAACACTGATCATACAGAATATAGAGGAGTTCCACTGTATACAGATGTGTCCTCATTTCAGGGGGTTGGAATAGAGGAGTTCCACTGTATACAGAGGTGTCCTCATTTCAGGGGGTTGGAATAGAGGAGTTCCACTGTATACAGAGGAGTCCTCATTTCAGGATGTTGGAATAGAGGAGTTCCACTGTATACAGAGGTGTCCTCATTTCAGGGGGTTGGAATAGAGGAGTTCCACTGTATACAGAGGTGTCCTCATTTCAGGGTGTTGGAATAGAGTATACAGAGGTGTCCTCATTTCAGGGTGTTGGAATAGAGGAGTTCCACTGTATACAGAGGTGTCCTCATTTCAGGGGGTTGGAATAGAGGAGTTCCACTGTATACAGAGGTGTCCTCATTTCAGGGTGTTGGAATAGGGGAGTTCCACTGTATACAGAGGTGTCCTCATTTCAGGGTGTTGGAATAGAGGAGTTCCACTGTATACAGAGGTGTCCTCATTTCAGGGTGTTGGAATAGAGGAGTTCCACTGTATACAGAGGTGTCCTCATTTCAGGGTGTTGGAATAGAGGAGTTCCACTGTATACAGAGGTGTCCTCATTTCAGGGTGTTGGAATAGAGGAGTTCCACTGTATACAGAGGTGTCCTCATTTCAGGGTGTTGGAATAGAGGAGTTCCACTGCATACAGAGGTGTCCTCATTTCAGGGTGTTGGAATAGAGGAGTTCCACTCTATACAGAGGTGTCCTCATTTCAGGGGGTTGGAATAGAGGAGTTCCACTGTATACAGAGGTGTCCTCATTTCAGGGGGTTGGAATAGAGGAGTTCCACTGTATACAGAGGTGTCCTCATTTCAGGGTGTTGGAATAGAGGAGTTCCACTGTATACAGAGGTGTCCTCATTTCAGGGTGTTGGAATAGAGGAGTTCCACTGTATACAGAGGTGTCCTCATTTCAGGGTGTTGGAATAGAGGAGTTCCACTGTATACAGAGGTGTCCTCATTTCAGGGTGTTGGAATAGAGGAGTTCCACTGTATACAGAGGTGTCCTCATTTCAGGGTGTTGGAATAGAGGAGTTCCACTGTATACAGAGGTGTCCTCATTTCAGGGTGTTGGAATAGAGGAGTTCCACTGTATACAGAGGTGTCCTCATTTCAGGGGGTTGGAATAGAGAGGGTTCCACTGTATAGTTGCTAGTATCCTACTGTCCTTACATTCTCTATCTCTCTGCTCAATGAACTCACCCGTATCTCCTGTAGATAATCTTCAGTGCTCTTCTGAGAGAAGCCATATGCCTCCTTACTGACAAGAAGTTCAGCTTTCTCTAACCACACCTCACAACGGCTGTATAGCTTCTTAAATTCAGTCCATTGCTCCAGGCACTTCTCAAGGAATTGTTTCTGCTCCTCAATCTAAACAAAATATGCCACAACAATAAACAACAACACCATGACAAACAATGACATCACTGATAAACAACAACACCATCACAAACAACGACATCACTGATAAACAACAACAACAAACCTTTCTAGCGAGTTGACTATAAGCTTCTTTGAAACTCTCGACAATATCCTGGCAATCAGGAAGCTCCTCCTCTTCCAGTTTATTAAATGCACTCTCCAAACTAGCGAGTTGGTCAGTTTTAAGAGAGTTAAACTGCTCCACGCTGATAATAAAATCCTATAGGAAACGAAGGTTGTTGGTATAAAAGGGGTTATTAAAGTGGTTATTAGTAAGGGTGACTAGGAGGTTATATTAGCATAAAGGGGGTTATTGGAATGAAAGAGATAGTAGGGTAGTACAAAAGGGGTTATTAAGAGCATTATTGGAATATAAAGGGGTTAATAAGAGGGGTTATTGTTCTGTACCATTAAGTCAGTGTATTTGTCTTCCACATCCTCGGGAAGAACATTTGCCTGTGGCTGACTATCCAACTCACTCATGGCCTCCAGGATACTCTCCAGAGTAGACTACCAAGTAGGCGGAGACATGGGCGTGGCAATAAAAGAAGAAGAAGAAAAAAGAAGTAAAATGTAGATATTAATTTCCATCCTCTTGTAACATAGGGGACAGAGAGAGGAGTGTATGGAACAACTTAGTAAGGTGTCACCTACTTTGAATCTTATACCAGACACTAATGGACTTACGTAGGTACATTAGTCCCTAGCATTATATCAACACCTTGTGGTATCTTAGTAACTAACTAAACAATACAAACCCACTAATGATCTTCTCTCTAAATGCAATAATACCCCTATTATGATACCACCTCAAATACTGAAATAAAAGGGATAAGGATAAGGGAGTACAGGAGAGAGAGGAGTTAGGGAGGGTAGTTTATAAAGGGATAAGGATAAGGGAGTACAGGAGAGAGAGGGAGGATAGGGAGGGGAGTTCACAGAGGGATAAGGATAAGGGAGTACAGGAGAGAGAGGGAGGATAGGGAGGGGAGTTCACAGAGGGATAAGGATAAGGGAGTACAGGGGAAAGAGAGGAGATAGGGAGGGTTAAGGATAAGGGAGTACAGGAGAGGGAGTTTATACACATACCTTTTCTGTCTTTTCAAAGTTTAGTTGCATCAACCTTATCTTCAACTCTGAGTCCAATAGATCCCATCTTCTCTGGATCTGATGTAACCTTTCATTGTACTCGGCTGCAGACTCGGCAGGTGAGGTGTTGATGATGAAGTGAACGTTGGCTTTCACCTTCTTCACTTTCTGAGACTGAATAGGCAGCTCCTCCCACAGTTTCTAGACCAATCAGAAGAGAATGTTGCATACAATGGGGACCTCTTCTTCAGAACACCATTCTGACACATTCCAAGTGTTCTGATTAGAGAGGCGAGAGAGGTGCTCTGATTAGAGGGGGTGTTCTAATTAGAGAGGTGTACTAATTAGAGGGACTAATTAGAGGGTTATTCCGATTAGTGTAGTGTTCTGATTAAAGAGGTAAGAGAGGTGTTCTGATTAGAGAGTAAGAGAGGTGCTCTGATTAGAGGAGTGGTCACAGATCAACTGTCTGATATTAAGTGTGTGAGGTTAAAAAAGCTGTTTATGTGATTTCACAATTACTTTCTCACAATATTTACTGCATCAGCAGACACACCACAAGGTATTTGATACCATCCTATTACAATAGCCATATCAAATTCCCCCCAGGCCATCTGATACCGTCCCTGTGCCTAATTACTGACAGCCCAGGCTTCACTCAATTAACACTACACTATAAATACAACCAGATATGTATAGTATCCTTCAACAATAACGGGTCCTTCTATGTGTAAATTTCCTTACAGTATTCTTATAGTATATTACAGTAATCTTATTTTATAGTCAGTAATCTTATTATATATTATTTAATATTACAAGTATATTACAAATGACATAATGTCGAGGATTTACACATAGAATCACCCACAATAACTCCATCTGCTCCCAACTATAGCCCTGCCCTTCAACAATAACTCCATCTACTCCCAACTATAGCCCTGCCCTTCAACAATAACTCCATCTGTTCCCAACTATAGCCCTGCCCTCCAACAATAACTCCATCTGCTCCCAACTATAGCCCTGCCCTTCAACAATAACTCCATCTGTTCCCAACTATAGCCCTGCCCTCCAACAATAACTCCATCTGCTCCCAACTATAGCCCTGCCCTCCAACAATAACTCCATCTGCTCCCAACTATAGCCCTGCCCTTCAACAATAACTCCATCTGTTCCCAACTATAGCCCTGCCCTCCAACAATAACTCCATCTGCTCCCAACTATAGCCCTGCCCTCCAACAATAACTCCATCTGCTCCCAACTATAGCCCTGCCCTTCAACAATAACTCCATCTACTCCCAACTATAGCCCTGCCCTCCAACAATAACTCCATCTGTTCCCAACTATAGCCCTGCCCTCCAACAATAACTCCATCTGCTCCCAACTATAGCCCTGCCCTCCAACAATAACTCCATCTATTCCCAACTATAGCCCTGCCCTTCAACAATAACTCCATCTGTTCCCAACTATAGCCCTGCCCTCCAACAATAACTCCATCTGCTCCCAACTATAGCCCTGCCCTCCAACAATAACTCCATCTGCTCCCAACTATAGCCCTGCCCTTCAACAATAACTCCATCTGCTCCCAACTATAGCCCTGCCCTCCAACAATAACTCCATCTATTCCCAACTATAGCCCTGCCCTTCAACAATAACTCCATCTGTTCCCAACTATAGCCCTGCCCTTCAACAATAACTCCATCTGTTCCCATCTATAGCAGCACCCTTCTGGGGTAGCCACTACAATGACCCTGGGTACACTCATCTCTATTTCACCTGCCCTGTCTCACCTACCCTTGGGGTGACTCCCACCTGCCTCTGGAGTGACTCTCACCTGCCCCTGGGGTAACTCCCACCTGCCCATGGAATGACTCTTACCTACCCCTGGGGTGACTCTCACCTGCCCCTGGGGTGGACTCACCTCTAATTCTGCTAGGAGATGATCTAGGTCCATTTCCTCCATATTCATATTATGTAATGCCAACTCATCTCGCAGAGCGGGGGCGTGGAACAGAGGAACTAGACAAAGATCCTTTATCCAATCAATATTCTCCGACTCTCCTGTGCATGGGGTTACAATGGATATGGACTGAAGGGAGACCACTCCCCCTAATATTACATATTACTAAGAAAGACCACTCCCCCATTCTGAGGTCACACGCCTCTATATTATAGTCCCATTCTCAATCTTAACGCCAAATACATTCCATTCCATTCACCCTTAGTCTATTCGAGTCTCATTCCCATGTCACCTACCCTCGGATTGGGATTGAGATGTGTCCATCTCACTTGACTCTCCGCTGGTCATCGTTTCAGTCTGACTAGGAGATGAGATACCCCCCTCACTGCCATTAACCCATTCTCCACCATTTATCTGTTCCTCATCTTCCTCCTCATAATTAACCCCTTCTCCTACACCATTGATTAACCCTTCCTCCTCCACTATCTCCTCCTCCTCTTCTTCTTCCTTATAGTTGGGACTCATCGTGAAGTTTACGGAATATTCCGTAACATCTGCCTTGTGACTGCCCTCAGGGGAGCCTAGCATCTTCTCGATGTCATTTTCCAGGTTTGTATTATCATCTGCAATTGGAGTCACACCTCCTTGCCGCACCTCCTCACCGTTCTCACTCCCCCCATTGTCGTACCCCTCTGCAGGATCTCTTCCTAATAACCCCTTCAGCTCTGATGAAGTGCGTCGTCGTTCCTCCTCGCTGCTGTAGGTGGAGTCTTGGGAGTAGGTTCGAAGGTACCGTGCATCGACAATGTTTGGAGAATACTGAAAACGATTGGGCTCTGAAAGAATCACCGAATAAGCAGAATCAAGCCAATTTTCCAAGCTTTCTAGGTCCCCCAGAATGTCTTCCTTACGTTGTGCTATTCTCCTCCGAAGATTTACCGTGAGGTTGTCCAGTTCAGTAATGGTTCCCTGGCAACTCAGAACTAGCATCTCTGCCTTGCTGTGGACAACTGTTGCTGCTGGTGATGGCAAGTCCATGTCCAGCAGCTCCTGTATATGCGGGTTGTCGATAATTCCATGGAGTTCTTCCTCAACTTTGACAAGGTTCTCCCTCAGTTCTGTAAGTCTGCACATGTAAGTCATGTGACATCAGGTGATCAATATAAACACACACATGCACATACACACCTATACACACACATGTACATACATACATACATACATGCACGCACACACACACACACACACACAGAATCACACAATGCATACTTTAACTCCTGTTTGTCCATGTTAATACCACGTCCCTCTGCAGCTGCCTCATCGTTCACACAGGATGATATCTGTGTTAGTTTTTCCTCCAGTATCTCCACCTGTCGCTGACATGACTGATATGAGGAAGACAAGAAGTAAGTTTTCAACAGCCACACACCACATGGACATTGTATAGTCTCAATGGAGTTCAATCTATTCACACACAGCACACATCATGCATGCATAGTACAGTGGAACCCCTTTAATCCAACTCCCTGAAATGAGGACACCTCTGTATACAGTAGAACCTTAACCCCCCCCCTTGAAATGAGAAACCCTTCACTTAGAACTAAATGTTTTCCCCATGCAGAATAGGTTTCTCAGTAGCATAGTAAATATTACGACTCCTCAACTATTGTCCACATTGTGGTAAGTCCCTCCAGTGCAGGTGTGAGGTGGACAGAAGCCCTCTCCCTTCACTGCATGTTTAGCTACAGAACATCTACTATAGTTATGGCTAGTGTAAGTTGGAATTCCCAGTAATGGAGGAGTAAGGATGACCTGCTAGTTCAGTGAACCATAGTTTTGTTTCACCATGGGTACCATTACCATGGGTACCATTACCATGGGTACCATTACCATAGTAATACCATTACACCATGGTGAAGAAAATTGGCAAATAACTCTGAAAGGGCTTTTAAGTCATAAATTGAATTAAAAACTCAATAGTTTACATATACACAAGTCACACAAGAAGTTGGGGGAATGGTCTGAGGAGGTGGGGGTAAGGTCTGAGGAGGTAGGGGGTGGAGAAATCAGTTAGGGGAGGGGTTTGAGAAGGTTGTGAGGGGTCTGAGGAGGTTGGAATGGAGGGTCCAGGGAATTTGGGAGAGGAGAGTTGGGGTGGAGAGATCTAAGGAGGTTGGAATGGGGGGTCTGAGAAAGTTAGGGGATCTGAGGAGGTTGGGGTGAGGGAGTCTGAGAAAGTTGAGGGGATCTGAGGAAGTTGGGGGATCTCACGAGGTTGGAATGGGGGAGGGGTCTATAGTTTAATTCTGTTGGCACCATTGTCTACTACAGTAAAGTGGTTCCATCCCAGCTTGCCAAGCTCCACCTTTCATGTAGACTAGTGTGTGTACAAACAAGATATATTGTCTTAACACAGGTCATGGGGCTACAGTGTAATTTCACTATCTTCCCTCAGCCCTACAAGTTGACTCCTACATGAATATGTGTGCTATGTCCTGCTCCCAGCTCAGACTTGCACTCACAAAGCTTGTACTTAAGTTGTAACACACACATTTACAACAAGCCACTTAGCCCAGGTTTGACAATGACAAGCACCGCGTGCATGCTCCAAAGCTCACCAATACAATATCAATTTCCCCTCCAAACATCAAAACTAACCTCTACTTCTACGTCTCCCGGTGAGTCCTCGTCGCCAGAGGCCTCGCCATTGCTGTCTTGTCGCTCAGCCTCCATCCCGGATCGAACTCAGCCGCCCGGACACCCCACGTCGTCGAAGCCAGAGGGAAAATAGCTAACCCTTCGTCACACAACTTAGAAAGGTTCTAGTAGCCACTGAGAGAGCTGGGAGATAGTAAATGGATGTCTTCAGCTGCTCTAGTTCCAGAGAACGTATTTCCGCAATGCAAGTGTGCACTAATTCGAGTGTTGAACTTTGGACTTCCTTTTTTTGCCCGGCAGTTCCGCAACACGTGTGTGTGGCTGTAAGCATGGCTAGAACTGCCGAGGAATGGAGAGAAACGGTTAAACCACTGCTCAATGGAATCAACAGGTAAAGCTAGGGTCTATATTCGATAGTAATGGAATGTTGGTTGGTGGGTGTGTCCCACCGGACCCCACCCACATTTACTATTACAACCACCACTTCTTCTTTTTGTTGTTTTTGTTTGTGGCTTACCTTGTTCTTTGACAGTTATAACCCTGAAATCATCGAAACTCTGGAGAACTATGTTTCCTTTCAGTCAAAAGGGGACTGCTATGATTTTGAGGCTAACTTAGCTCTGTTGAAACTCTACCAGTTCCGGCCTTCATGTGTTAATCAAGAGGTGGCAGGACAGATACTGCTCAAGTCCCTGACACAACTGCCCAGCACTGACTTCATCATGCTAAAGTGTGTTTTGGCACAAAGTTTGGTAAATGGAAATTTTCGTTGTTAATTAATTTTCGTTGTTAAATGTGTTGAGTCTCTATACCTAAGAAAAATGTAAATTTATTACACAAAAAAATTTAGGCATGGAAATTTTCCTGAATTACACTGAAACAGGAACTCTACTGTTTAAGGATGGATAATTAGATATGACCCTTGGGCTAGATTCAAATACCTTTAGGCTGAATACGTAGGTGATTCCAGGTGGAAAGATAGTATATATATTATAGAACTAGTAATCTGAGGATTTTTAAAGAACATACTGGTGGGTGGGTGGAGGGGGGGGAGGTTGGGGGTGGAGGGATTTATTATTAAGTGAACGCATATTGGTCACATGACATGGTTGATACTGTTCATTTGTTTAACATTACAGCAAACAGACCTGACCATCCAGTTCATCATCACACTCCACTCCATGCTAGAGTGCTGTCAGTTCAAAAACTTCTGGTTAGCTGTAGAAGATTCGATCGACATCATCAAACACATAACTCTCTTCAGAGAAGCCATCAGGAACTGTGAGTCATGTGAAGGAGCTAGAATAGGGGGAGAAGGGGAGTGAGGAAAGATGGGAAGGGAGGAGTGAGGAGAGACGGGAAGGGAGAAGAGGAAGGAGAAAGGGGAGAGGAGATGTTAAATTAACGGTATCTTTCTTATCAGACATATGTAGCGTGTTGGATGTCAGTTATCAGACTATTCCCTTCAAGCTTCTACAAGAATATTTGGGAGGACTGGATGAACAGTCTATCGCTGCCCTCATCACAAAGAATGGGTGGAGCCTCCTTCAGGAAGAGGGTGTGGCTACAGTGGTAATTAGGAACCAAGAGGCAACCATTCGACCAAAGAAAATACTTGCCAAGATAGAATTTGATAGTGAGTTCAGAGTTCAAGGTGTGGGAGTGGCTATTGTGGATAATATCTGACCAACCCACTCCTTTGATTATTTATAGAGGGGTCTGGCTTCAGAGGGTGTGGTATTAATGGGTGTGGTTTATCCCCTTTTGCAGGTGTTTCTGGAATATTAGCAGCAGCTGCTATCAGATGATGTGAATGTATGATAATGTGTTGTCTTCTTATTCTGTGTACTTTGAGAATGTTGTCATTTCTCACAACATTTACATAAATAGTTGAAAATGATATACAAAATTCCACAAAACATTAAAATTGAAAGTAACAATTAAGCACGCACACACACACGCTATTATACCCTTTACATGTCAAACGGGTTTGACGAGTCAATCCAGTCTCTAGTTACCACTGTATTTTGACTACTATTAGTCTCTACACTTCCAGTCAGCGTGTCCTGTGAGGTCAACAAAGTGTCGGCAGTGTTTGAAGGGGTGAGATTCTCCTTAGCACAGTAGTAATGTTCTATAACTCCATTGGGGTATCGGGCAAAGGCACTGCAACGAGAGAATGAAACGACAAATGATTCCATGGCATTGCATGGACAGAAACTCTCAAAAGAAGGTATAAATACTTTATATTGAAAACCTCAGGGTGGGACTTCTTAGCTTATCTCCTCCCCCCTCAATGAATAGAGTGTAAGTGGCACATCTTTCATATGTTAATGCAACATGCTCGACCATAATCATTCCAATACTGCCACTTCCACTGCTCAATCCATTCTACCAAAGTATAATTTAGTGCAGTGAGAAAAATATTGTTGAGTTGCATATGTTCTGATGGGAGGTGTGACTGGTGAACTAGAGAAGCCCCTCCCCCTGTTGTTACTACTCAGTGGGTTCAGATTTACCTTGTTCCTAGTCTCTTGCCACAGGATTCACAGACATTTCTGTCACTAATAACAAAACACGGAGATTCATTCTTAATCTTCTCCTGCGCAACCTAATATACAGTATACAGTGTGAGATAAGGTAACACGGTGTGAGGTGGGATAACACAGCATGATAAAGGGTAAGAGAATGTCGTTACAATTTAGAGGTTACCTGAAGATGCTCTGCTATGAGAAGGCTCTTCATGAGCTGGGTCCTTCGTCTTAGCAGAGTCCTCTCCTGCACCACAGTCCCCAGGAACTGTTCAATCTCTCTTACCTTTGTGCTGGTTGGTAACAAGTCCAGAGCCTAACGTGCAGTTATATAGAGTGGGGAGGTGGAGTTTCAGACCATTAAAAGATTTAAAGTCTGTATTGTATCCTGCTAACCTTTGTCGTATCAATGAGGTGATGATGTCTGTTGAGAACAGCCAGTGCATCCTTCATGTTGGCTTCTGGCTTAGAGTCCTCTGGTGGTCGGAGGCCATAATTGGCAAGGTCAGGAGGGGAGAGGTACATGTTGATCAGAGAGAGATAAACGTCCCTGCTACCCTCTCGTTCAGGGTCATAGGTCACATGACAATACCTGATGGTGAAATAGAAGGGGTTAAGAGTAGGTTCTCCATTATACATGGCGTGAAGCATATTTGTGCAGAGTTCACAGGGGTCAGTAGTGTGCGTAAAGGACTTACTCCTCTGCCAATTCTGGTTCCTTCAGGACATGTGCATAGATGGCCAATGCCACTTCATGTCTACCCAAACGAGAGAGAAGGAGAGCTCGCTCCTCAAAGAGATCTAAAGGAAAGAAAAGACAGGCTATAAAAGGGAAATAGGAGAATGAGGATAGGGAAAGAAGAGTGGAAGAAGAGGAGGGGGTTGAGGAGGAAGAAGATAGGGGGAGGGAAGAGGAAAGGGCTAGAAAATGCTCACCGTCTTGTGGGAATGAAGAGATGTGATCAGCTGCCACATAGTGCTGTGACTCCCGGAGAAACTTTAAGAGTTTGGTTCGCAGCACTCCAAGTTCTCCACGTTCCTCACCTGCTTTAACCCTCTGCCTGTGCTCTAATGAGGAGAGGAAAGCCAGGGGGAGAGACAAAAGGAGAAGAGAGGAGGAGAAGGGAGGGGAGGAGAGATATGGAAGGAGAAGAGAGGAGAGGGAAAGGGAGAGATGGAAAGAGAAGAGAGGAGAGGGAAAGGGAGGGGAGGAGAGAGATGGAAGGAGAAGAGAGGAGGAGAGAGATGGAAGGAGAAGAGAGGAGAGGGAAAGGGAGGGGAGGGGAGGGAAGAGAAGGAAAGAAAGGGGAGGAGATGGTGTTAATGACAAAGACCTACAGTATAGAACTAGAGAACTTACCTAAATTTAACTTGTAACGTGGCAGGAGCCGAACCACACCTTCCCTATACATCTCTACTAACTTATTGTGAAAAAAGGCATCATCTTCACCCCATACACTAATAACATGTTCCTATGACAACAGATTGACATGCTTCCATTAAAACATACACCACAGTCAGTGTGATCTATAAATAAACATTTACCAAATATGGAATGACCAATTTGGGTGCACATGACGTCAAGTGTTCCAATACCTCCCTTCTCGGCAGCGACTTCACCTCCAGAACATCTTCAGTGAATATTCTTAGTCCATCATATTGATTACTCTGCCCAATGAAAAGACACCCTCCTTACTCCATTGTACCCCTGTCTGTCGACCACACCCACTACTCCCAACCACACCCACTACCCCAAGACCACACCTCAATAATCCACTTGGAGTAATCAAGTATAAGGTCAACATGTTTTGCTCCGAGGTTTTGCAAGTAGTCGATGGTAGGCCACACCCCTTGCAAAGGACTGTTGGGACCATCACTGAATTTACGGAGGAGGTCAAGAGCTGGAAGAGAGGAAGAAGATAAATATGGAGGAAAGCAAGAGAGGAAGGGGTTTTTGATCAGAGATTATCCCCCCCACTGACCTCTTTTGTGATAACCTTTGGACTGGTAGAGATCTATGAGTTCTTTGAAGTGGCCCTCCTGACGAAGAACCCTCTCGCACTCATTCACATGGAGGTAGTTGTCAGGGAGACGAACAAGGGAACCAATCAGAGTGTTGTTATTCGTCTACACACAATAACACTTATGATTACATTGGGACCTCTGAAACATTGTATTTGTAGGGAGACTAGAGGCTGTCCTTATCTCAGAGGTTAAGAACAGAGGAACCTCTGAATAAAGGACACATTGGGATCAGGAAGACGTCCTTATCTCCTAGGGGTGTTTCCTATTTTAGCCCCTCCCACTATCACCAACCCCACACACACCTTGATATAACACTTCAACAGTGTTGTATCCACAAGTTGTAATCTTTCGTTCAATATCTTGAGGTCGTTATCTGAGAGTTTGGTCTCTCCCTTCTGATGACTCTGTAGCTGCTGAACTTTCTGGTACCTCATCTAACAACAGAGGGAAACAGAGGGTTAATGAAGGGTAATTATGGGGTTAGATGACAAAGGAGTAATTTTGGGGTGGGTGTACAAGTGGTTCAAATTCATTTTGGTTAATAGCTATTAGCCTCATCAAAGCACTTTAGCTCTGACCGTAATGAGGGAAATATGCATCCATGCACCAGGATTGCTAATCTTCACCCCACAGTAATCATCTCTAGTCTACAGTGCTCCAGCAACAGTGGTGATGCTAATCTTCACCCCACAGTAATCATCTCTAGTCTACAGTGCTCCAGCAACAGTGGTGATGCTAATCTTCACCCCACAGTAATCATCTCTAGTCTACAGTGCTCCAGCAACAGTGGTGATGCTAATCTTCACCCCACAGTAATCATCTCTAGTCTACAGTGCTCCAGCAACAGTGGTGATGCTAATCTTCACCCCACAGTAATCATCTCTAGTCTACAGTGCTCCAGCAACAGTGGTGATGCTAATCTTCACCCCACAGTAATCATCTCTAGTCTACAGTGCTCCAGCAACAGTGGTGATGCTAATCTTCACCCCACAGTAATCATCTCTAGTCTACAGTGCTCCAGCAACAGTGGTGATGCTAATCTTCACCCCACAGTAATCATCTCTAGTCTACAGTGCTCCAGCAACAGTGGTGATGCTAATCTTCACCCCACAGTAATCATCTCTAGTCTACAGTGCTCCAGCAACAGTGGTGATGCTAATCTTCACCCCACAGTAATCATCTCTAGTCTACAGTGCTCCAGCAACAGTGGTGATGCTAATCTTCACCCCACAGTAATCATCTCTAGTCTACAGTGCTCCAGCAACAGTGGTGATGCTAATCTTCACCCCACAGTAATCATCTCTAGTCTACAGTGCTCCAGCAACAGTGGTGATGCTAATCTTCACCCCACAGTAATCATCTCTAGTCTACAGTGCTCCAGCAACAGTGGTGATGCTAATCTTCACCCCACAGTAATCATCTCTAGTCTACAGTGCTCCAGCAACAGTGGTGATGCTAATCTTCACCCCACAGTAATCATCTCTAGTCTACAGTGCTCCAGCAACAGTGGGGATGCTAATCTTCACCCCAGAGTAATCATCTCTAGTCTACAGTGCTCCAGCAACAGTGGTGATGTGGATATTGCAAGAGAACTGTAATGCTAGAACAGGTCATGCTATATACTAGACAACATGGATCCCAGAGAGACCTGAGTGAGGTATGTGGTGAGGTGCTTCATCCCAGTATCCAAATCTTCTCCTGACAGAGTGGGGGGTTTGGTCGGATGAAACTCAGACATACGCTGACGGAGATCTCCAGGGACAAGATTAGGGTACAGACTAATTACCTTCATTGGATCTAGAGTGGGAGGAAGAGGGGAAGGAGAGGAAGAGGGGAGGGGAGGGGAGGGGAGAGGAAGAGGGGAGGGGAGGGGAGAGGAAGAGGGGAGGGGAGAGGAAGAGGGGAGGGGAGAGGAAGAGGGGAGGGGAGAGGAAGAGGGGAGGGGAGAGGAAGAGGGGAGAGGAAGAGGGGAGGGGAGGGAGAGAATGAGAAGAAAAGGGGAGGGAGTTGATTGGGTGGTGAAAAGTGGGGAAAGAGGGGGATAAATGGTGAGGGTGGAGTCAGGTGGCGGAGGGGTAAATGGTGAGGGTGGAGTCAGGTGGCAGAGGGGTAAATGGTGAGGGTGGCGGAGGGGTAAATGATGGGAGAGGCAGGGAATTGGGATGACCTTGGTAATAGTCTTTTAACCCTTACCTTCCTTTATGGCCAAGTAATGCTTTAGTGAATCTTCAAATTTGTGTTGTGTGAACTCATGAAAAGCCATACGTCTCAGGATTTCATCCCGACGATGAGAGGACTCCTCAGGGGTCTCTTCAATCAGTCCCTATGTGGCAGTCAACAAAAAATACAATCCAAGGTATAATAATAATATAGGGTTCCAGCATTTCAGGGGGTTGAGAGGGCTCCACTCTATACAGAGGTGTCCTCCTTTCAAGGGGTAGGTTCCACTGTATATAGAGGTGTCCTCATTTCAGAGGGTTCCACTGTATACAGAGATGTCCTCATTTCAGGAAGAACTACACTCACAGCTATGGATAGAGCCAGTTCAAACTGCTTGTTTTGTATACAGCTGAGGACCTGTCCATCGTATGGAAGTGGCTCTAACTTGAACACGGCAGAAGTGGAGGCCAATAAAGTGTTCTTATTGCTAGCAACAAATTTAATGGTGGATTCTGGCTTGATAGCTTGAATCTGAATCTTCTGCTCAAAGGCTCGAATCTCGATCCCTCTTAGATGTCAGAAAGAGAAAATTATTAACAGTATTATTAAAATATGGTATAACCTGAAATATTAGCCTACTAGTGTTCTCTGTGCTGTTGTAAGGCAAAATGATTACATTTTTAGAGTTCAAACTGAATCAATTACTTGTAGTGAAATATATTTCTGGCTATACAATTTTTGTTATATGCTAAATTAAAGTGGACCCCAAATACCACACCCACTTCCTTTCCCAAAGAGCACACCTTCATGCAGCCACACCTTCACGCAGCCACACCACATAGTCTTAAATACCAGCTTTTGGTAAATCTGACCTTTTCCGCTTTCACAGCATCAGAAGACTGGAATTTAATATTATTATGAGGAAGAGAGAATGGTTGTAGTACAGTGGATCTAATTACACTCCAAAGGAAACCACAGGGAAAAGACCCCTCCCCCAACCCAGCCCACCCTAAAATATCTCCCCTGACCCTGACTCACTTTGGAAGCAATGCAATAATATAGGGAGGGATAAGCTCGACATTGCTGGGTAGGTCAGACCAGCAGAGGGGCAGAGACTGGGTGGGTTTAGCATTGGTATCCAGACTAATCTGCATCTCATCCTTCAGTACAAGTATCTCTCCATTCATCAGCGGATAGAGACAAGGATCACTTCGGCTAGTACCGATAGGGAATAACTCCTTACTGTCCCCGTCCATCTGAAGAGGAAGATTAATTTTATACCTACTGTTAGAGAGAGTCTAGCTAGCCACTAAAGTCTGTCCAAGCTGACAAGAGCCTCACAAAAACATGCCTAACTCGGCTAAAACAACGTCAAATTATGCGCATTTGGTATCATTTAGCAGCTCTTACCGAGGCACTTCTTACCAGATGCCTGTTTAGTCTGTTGTAGTGCCCCATAGAGAGATACAGGAGACTAATACAAATCCTATGGCAGTACTCTGGACCACAAGGAGTGTTGCGCATAATAAAAAATTACTGCGTGGAGAGTCGGGCAAATGAATCGTGAATGTTGTTATTATTTCGAGAGGTATCTATGAATAATATTAAAGCACTTCCGGGCTGTTTCCATGGCTCTCGTCAGCTTGGACAGACTTTAGATAGACAAACTGAATACATAGAGTATTGTACAAAAACATGAACTAGACAAAGGAAACAATTGATATGCAATGTTCCTGGACACCTTCATTTCTCTAAGGTGTCCAGAATAGAGAATAATATACTGATATTTGTACTACTCATAAACAATAGTTTACGAGTTATACTGACTCACAGTGGTGTGGTAGAGGTCCTTTTTAATGCAGATGATGAGGTTGTCTCCAACCCACGCCACTGCACGAGGGGTGTCTGGGAAAGTCATGTCTGACTACAAATACAAAAACTGACATAAACATTGAGCACTACTACTCCATCTCCTCTCAGATTCCACCCTCCACTCAATGTGTCCCTTATAGAGAGGTTCCACTATATATTACCTCTGAATTAAGGACAACCTCAATATAAAGGACAGTTTCTAAGATCCCAATGTGTCCCTTATAGAGGTTTCACTGTATATTACCTCTGAATTAAGGATAACCTCTTTATAAAGGACAGTTTTAAGGTCCCAATGTGTTCCTTATAGAGAGGTTTCACTGTATATTAAGGACAACCTCCATATAAGGACAGTTTCCTGAGTGAGCACAAGATGCCCTCGTGAAGTTGAAGAGATAATGAATGAAGAAGTACTGCTGCTCCATATTCATGTACCACACTACATGCATGCATAGGACATAAATCATGCCACGCCCCTCACCTTGATTGGACAGAAAGTGCTCTTCCTCCATTCATACAGCTGTAGCTTCTTCTTAGTAGCCACACACAATCTCAACGATCGTCCAAAGCCAATCTGTCCACGTAACTTCTGGAAATCCACTGACAAGCCGGTGGCCCCTCGGGAACGAACCACGTGACCCATAATGAGGTAATGCTCCAGGTCAGCATAAAATACCTCATTATCTGCTAGTCCAAGAAATATCCCATACTCAGGGACCACTGCAAGCTATTAAAAAAAATATGGTTAGGTTTAGGACTCACAAAGGTAGGACATTATAGGTAGAAATAGGTCCCAAATTTAAGTGTCCTGAACATAGAGGATGTCCTGAATATAGAGGGTGTCCTTAATATAGATGATGTCCTGAATATATAAGGTTCCTGAATATAAAAGATGTCCTAGGGTTCCTGATTACAGAGGGTATCATGAATATGTGTCCTAAACATAGAGGGTGTTGAGTAGAGGGTTCCTGATTACAGAGAGTATCACGAATATAACATTGAGGGTGTTGAGGATGTCCTGAATATAGAGGGTTCCTGATTACAGAGGGTACCACGAATATAGGTGTCCTAAACATTGAGGGTGTTGAGGATGTCCTGAATATAGAGGGTTCCTGATTACAGAGGGTAACACAAATATATGTGTCCTAAACATAGAGGGTGTTGAGGATGTCCTGAATATAGAGGGTTCCTGATTACAGAGAGTACCACGAATATAGGTGTCCTAAACATAGAGGATGTTGAGGATGTCCTGAATATAGAGGGTTCCTGATTACAGAGAGTATATAAAGGTGTTTAGAATGTGTGTTAAGGTGTCCTCAGCCTAGAGTTTCCTATTGATAGGTCTCACCAAGGATGTGATGCCTTGGCCTCACCTGTGTGATTGGTTTAGAAGTAAATTTTTTCAGAGTTTTGTACAATTTGGCATTATATTCGTGGTAGTTGCTGTTAAGTGTCAGTTGATAGACCAACAAGTGTGACTCGTTCTTGCTGCTGACTGTGCTCACCATAAATGAATCACCTTTAGGGGAGGGGAGAGGAGAGGAGAGGGAAGGAAGGAGAGGGAATAAAATAACATGAGGATACTAAGGGAAGGTAGAATGGGTACATGCATAGCTAGCAGGTTTGCAGTTAAAAGGGTGTGTACGGTATATTTCTATTTGATGCCCACCACATGCTCAGACTTACCCCAAGTTGCAAGCGCGCATATTTTGAGTGGAAGCTTGTCCACCACCTTTTGCAGCTCGAATGCTTCATACATAACAGAAAACAGCCTCAAAGATCACTCCACCACAGATAAATCAGTGGTCCTAGTCTTAGAAAATCCTGACCATAATACGGAGTTCGTCCAGCACGTGACACACGTTGTTATGGCAACTAAACAACTTATCGACAACTCGACAACATGGCTTCTTTCATAAAGATGTGGGAAAGCAGGCATTGGTTAATGGTTGATTTGGTGGAGTTCTCCAGGTAATATGAATAGCTTTATTCCTAACCTAAGCTATAACTAGGAGCTATTGTATTTAGCTATAAATGGGCACCAGGTACTGAACACACATAATAATTATAGGAGAGTGGTATCCCTGTATATACATGTATGTGTGTACTGTGCAGCCCTTATTATATATCCCTATGTGCACTTCTATATACTTCTACTATAGACCATTGTTATTCACCCCTGTACTGTACCTTTTGTGCACCCCTATATTCTTGAGCCTCTACTATAGACATAACTCTATGTTCACCCCTGTACTGTACCTTATATGCACATCTTATGTGTACCCCTATACCTATAACCCTATGTTCACCCTGTACTGTACCTTATATGCACATCTTATGTGCACCCCTATACCTATAACCCTATGTTCACCCCTGTACTGTACCTTATGGGCACATCTTATGTGCACCCCTATACCTATAACCCTATGTTCACCCCTGTACTGTACCTTATGGGCACATCTTATGTGCACCCCTATACCTATAACCCTATGCTCACTCCTGTACCATCAACCTGTAGAGAAGCATACCTTGCATCTGAAAGGGAGTACCAGGCAGCTGTTAGAATCCAGAGCTGGTTTAGGGGGTGTCGGGTGAGGGCATATCTCTCCCACCTGAATGCTAGTGCCATCACCATTCAGCGGAATTATAGGGGGTATCTTGGAAGAGGAGAATACAGGAGAAGGTTAAAGGTCAGTGGAAAAGTAATTTAATGATGTAGTGATGTAATCTTTCCATCAATTTAATAATTAATTTTGACTATGCTTTAGACATACTACATTGTTGACATGCTGTGTGCATACATGACCATTGACATGCTGCATGCATACATGATGCTGCACCCGTGCATGACTATTGACATGCTGTGTGCATACATGACCATTGACATGCTACATGCATACATGATGCTGCACCCGTGCATGACTATTGACATGCTGTGTTCATACATGACCATTGACATGCTGCATGCAAACATGATGCTGCATCCATGCATGACCATTGACATGCTGCATGCATACATGATGCTGCATCCATGCATGACGGTTGACATGTTGCATGCATACGACTATTGACACAGTCATTGGCATGAGTATAGCATAAAAATGTAAGGAAGAAATTTACCTTCACACAGTCATACAAGTAACAAAATATTGCTTTCTTAAAAAAGTTTTCTAGTGGTCTATTCAACTTCCCAAAATGTATGTAATAACATTAGACCCAACCCCTTCTAATATTTAGCATCTGCACTATAGAAAATTTATGATCAGCTCTTTATAACTTGTGGTTGACACCCACTTTATATGGATGAATGCTGTAGTGATCATATAATAGTACCTCTTGGTCATTTTTAGGAGCTGAATAGACCATCAGAAGGCTCTTTGAGAGAGCTACATCTGGTGTAAACTTTAGAGTACTCCTGGTAATCTATAGTGTGGTTGTAGGTGGGTCAGTGAGCAATCTGTACCTAGGGATATTCTGAACCTAGTTTCTAGGAATAAGACCCAGCCCCTCTGTGAAGGTAAATTTCGAGGTTTTATTTTTAGCTCTAATCTAACCCTCAATCAGTCCTATTCAGCCACCACCGGCTAGAGCTTGATTATTGATATCATGCAGAAATGTCTGGACGAGATGAGAAATAACTTCTATCATGCCACAGCTACAAAGGTATAGATTTTTATAATTAGGTGACCTCTCAACGTGATTGTGTCCCAAGGGAGACCGCCATATGCCGCCATATAAACAGGACACTAACCTTTATCTCATGGCCCACACTTAATTACAGAGGGGGTGAGGAGGGAGGGGGAGAGGGGGAGGAGAGGGGGGAAAGGTGATAGGCAAATAGCTATAGAGAATAGTGGTCACCTGCTAAGTTTGTCAGTTTAATGTGTGGTTACTATTGGAGAATCAAGAGTTTGTTCTTTCTGTGTTTCTCTTTGCAGATCCAATGTTATTGGCGAGGGTATTACGTGCGGAAGTACGTATTTAACTATCATACTTATAGAGCGTATATGAATGGGCTCATTCTGACAAATGAGATGGTCCGAGAACAGCTCAAGAACGAGTGGGAAAAGGCAGAGATGGAGAGAGCTGCAAGGGATGATCAGTTACATGAGGTATCATATAATATTATTATCAATTATATAAAAAGCAAGACAATTGGCAATTTATTGTCAATCTACCCACCATTACATGTATGGATAAAATAAATATAAAAACAAACAAACAAACAAACAAACAAACAAACAAACAAACAAATAAAACTCCCACCCCTATGGAAAAAATTGGTTTAGTTATTGTTTTAGTTATGTATGCATTCTATTTTTATAGCTGCAGATTCAGGAACAAGCACAGAGACATCACTATCTCCTCAGCACCAAAGCTGTGAGTTATTTAATCAACAAAAACAACAAAAACAAAAACAACAACAACATTGATTGCTATTACTTAATGTTATGCAGAATGAAGGTGTATTTGGGTCCAGCAAAAAGTGAGTTTTTCTACTTCCGTTCTAATATTATTAGCATAATAGCCAATATATTTCATCTTTAGTGCCTTCAATTCATTTGAGGAGAGAATGCGAGCTGCTAGGTTTGCTCCTCCCATTAGACAGAGACTTCGAACAAGAAGAGCACAAGTATTAAAACCTTCAGAAGAGACAGAAACAAAGGGTCCTCTGCCCCCACTTGTCAGAGTACAGGGTCCATTCAAATCTCCTGAAAAGGTATGGAAACAGAGGAACAAACCTTTGAATCTTAGCCTCACGGCATCCACTGACTACAATTCTCTGGAGATTGCAAGGTATGACCACCTTTGTACCTTCCCATCATACACATATATACTACCTATACAACTGTTTCTACTGCCTCGGTTTATCAGTATATCTGTCTTCTATAATGACATCCCTATAGCTCTATATTCCTCTAATCTTCTAAAGTTATGTCCCTATATCTTCCTCTAATCTTCTAAAGTTATGTCCCTATATCTTCCTCTATCTTCAGTTCTAGAATGTCAACGTCTCTATATCTTCCTCTAATCTTATAGAATGACTATTTTATCCCAACACAGGGCAGAGTTAAGAGCTGAAGAATGGAGGAACCGTCTCATTGATGAAAAATTTCACTACTTCTATCGGAAAAAGTATGTGTATTCACCTCAACTCCATCCCACCGGCCAATACAGTCCCATTCCTTACGGAAGTATTTACTTCAGAGCCACTCACCCTGAGCAGAACATTTCCAGCACTCCATTCAGAATTTATCTGCCAAGAGTACACTCCTTTGATAAAATAAATTCTATATACTAGCTAATTATAATATTAAATTTTAAGGTACAGAATCATATGATTGTATAATTTCTTTAAAATAAAGATAGCCTCGATCTGCATAAAGGACGACTAAAAATGTACATCTGTTTTATCTTAGGATACATTTAACCACTGATATTGGGATAGCTAGCCTTCCCTGGTAGACCTGTCCTTTATCCACAGTATACGTAGTCATCACTCACATTCACAGCCAACCCCAAGACCTGTGTGTTGCAAATTTGTATGTTTATTGAACCATAGACTTCTGTGGTGAATAATATTCCTCACAAAAGTCTATGATCAGAATTAGTATATAATATAGTAGTCTAACAGAAGATAGACAGTCGACCTGGATCTGTGTCTGAACACAACAACTGGGCTGCAGATTTGGCGCTATGGCACCAGAGGTGGTGCCAGGAGATGACTGAATGGTGCCAAGTATCAGAAATCTTAGCTCTAGCAGTCCAGGCTAGCTAAACTTGTGACCTCACAAGAAGCACATGATTGATCAGGGGACATATTATGATGATGGTTAGTAGACCCTCTGACAAGTTATTTTGGTGGTAGTGGTGTGTGTCATAGCTCCTCTAGCTCTAGACTTGGTGAACATCATTATTAAAGAAGTTTTTTGTAAATGATAGATAATGTTAATTGGTGCCAAGTTGTATTTTGGCACCAAAATCTAGCCCCCAGGTGATTTAGATTCTGGCATCCCTGACAAGCTAATGCTCAGGTTTTCATGACACTAAATCATGAATTCAAGACAGAGAGCAGCCATTAAAAAAAGATTCTAATAAATTCATAAATACAGAATTGAGATACAATTCACAGCACTTAAAAAACAGCCATTAATAGTTTATTAATCATGTTATCTGTCTCACTCATCCCTTAAACATCAGTGAACATCTTCTGACTAGAGGAGTTAGCAGAGGTGGAGGGTGTCATGTGAACCCCTGAATTATTGGGAAATTGAGAATTTGATGGTGAATCCATCTTTATCACAACTGAGGTATCTCTGTGTGGTAAATCCTCTGACGCTTTGCTTATCTGGATGGAACTTGTTGTTGGAGAGGACATGTGTACCCCCCCTCTCTCCTCCTTGAGTGAGCTTGTAGAGCTGTTATTCATGTTTTTGTTCAGTTCCTCAGATGCATTTCTCTTCAATGCTTCCTCCTCAGTCGATACCTCTATCTTCATGCCACTTTGGGATAACAAATTTTGTCGCTGCATATTGCGCTCTGCTACATTTTTCTTGAGTTGTGCCATTTTGTTGAGTTTCTGGGTGTTGTGGGAATCTATGGATGTCTTGACTGGAGAAATGGAAGTGTGATCAGTCGGAAATGACACGCCTCCAGTGGAGTATCGCTTAGTTGAAGCATCATCATCCACACTAAATAAATAATCTTCCTTGAGACAAGGACTATGCAATTTATTAAACCCACTCTATTCTAAGTGGAACTCCACCTCCTGTAATGAGGACACCTCTGTATACTGTGGAACCCTCTCTATTCCAACTCCCGAAATGAGGACACCTCTGTATACAGTGGAACTCCTCTATTCCAACACCCTGAAATGAGGACACCTCTAATTATACAGTGGAACTCCTCTATTCCAACCTCCTGAAATAAGGACATCTCTGTATACTGTGGAACTCCTCTATTCCAACACCCTGAAATGAGTACACCTCTGTGTAAAGTAGAATCCTCTAGACACCTCTGTATACAGTGGAACCCCTCTCCCTCTATATGAACCCCCTGAAACGAGGACACATGAAAACCCTCTAAATGGGAACATTTACACATTCACACAAACACTTACCTGAGTTTTCCCCCCTCTCGTACGATCTCCCTCCAGGTAGAGATGGGGATGGCTCCTCTTGTTTCTTTCCTCAACAGCGACTTCTTACTAGTGTTCCACTTCTTCGTGGGAACAGGTTTTTCCTCACTCTGTGAGCGTTCTTCCTTTGACTTTGCCAGATATTCGGACACAATATCAGAGAAACTCTTTGGGGCATTTCTCCCAGCTTTCTGTCTCCGAATATTAGCCGTCACCTTCTTTGAGGCTTCAAGTAGGCTCATGTGACGAGGTTTTTTAGGCATTTCTTCTTGTTTCTCGTTCAGAAGTTCATCTGTGGTTTCTTTCAGCACAGCCTGAGTGGCAATCACTCTGTTGAAGAGGTTTTTCTGCCGGGATTGGAGACTGGCCGATGTTGGTGTTGTTGGTAACATAAACGAAGTGGTTTTAGTGTCTTTAGGAGTCTGGAGTCTTGTTGGATCAACTTCTCCATTTGAAACTTTGTCCTTTTCTTCCTTTTGTCGCAAGAGTTCTACAAAATCAGCCAACTGTGGCCTCTTCTTTGGTCTCCACACCTTGTGTGTTTCTCCTTCACGGAGGAATGGAGTTTTCTTGCTCATTTTCAACCCAGTGCTACCCAGACTCAGCTTGGAAGGCCTCTTGGCATCAATAAGACGAACCCTCTTCACCGAGTTCCCTGCTCCTGTTGATTCTGGTTCACCGTCTAAAGTTTTCCCAACAACCGATTTCCATATACCTCGAATTCTTGTTCTCGGAGTTACATTACCCTTTCCTTCTTCTTCCTTTGTCTCTTCCTCCTCCTCCTCCCCCTCGGGTATAGAGTAGAGGGGTGTGGTTTCTCTATCACCAGGTTGTAATTCTCCCTTTCCTTCTTGTTCTTGTTCGTGCTCTTCTTCCTCCTCCAGTTCGTATCCTGCAGCTTCCAGATCATCGTCATTGTCCAGTGATGTAGCATTACTGATACTGCGTTCGTACCCGGCTTGGTCGGTCTTGATCTCCTTGTAAAGCTCATCAGATGAACTCCTACAGTTTCGAGGAACATGTGTTAGTCCATAGTTACAACCAAACTGTTAATTACCCACAAAATATTGTGTACACAGTCACCTTTGAACTTTTGAAGTCACCACCATTACAGTGTGTTCAAAATTTGGTGGGTACAAGTCTTGGCTATTAATCTTAGTGGTGGGTGTGGTCTTATTATTAATTAATTATAATTAATTATGGTTTTTATAATTAGGTCTTGCACTTAATTTTAGTTTTTCAGTTAATTAGAGTAAATTGTTTCCTATTTCTCTAAATATAAGTAAATAAAAGTAAAATACTAATGACCTAATGAGGTAAGAAATTTTTCATACCCAAAAAGGACGTTTTTAAGTCTCTTAAGCTTTGTGCCCACTGAAGTGTGACGAGACCAATTGGCGAAGATTGCAAGTCCCAGATAGAAGAATGTAAAACAGAGGAGAACCTGGAGAGAGGCAACATTATACCTAACATGTCTAATGGCTTATACATGTTCTATACATACCTCTATGGAGGTAAGCCTATATACAAAAATATAGGCTCACAGTGTGTGGGTAATCTTGTACTAGACATACCAGTACATGGAAGTAAGGGTTAATCTTGTACTAGACGTACCAGTATATGGAGGTAAGGGTTAATCTTGTACAAGACGTACCAGTATATGGAGGTAAGGGTTAATCTTGTACTAGACGTACCAGTATATGGAGGTAAGGGTTAATCTTGTACAAACAAGACTTACCAGTATATAGAGGTAAGGGTTAATCTTGTACTAGACGTACCAGTATATGGAGGTAAGGGTTAATCTTGTACAAACAAGACTTACCAGTATATAGAGGTAAGGGTTAATCTTGTACTAGACGTACCAGTATATGGAGGTAAGGGTTAACTTTGTCAAAGAAGAACTCCTGAAGAGTGAATGCCCCAGAACTGAAATAGCATTCTAGCTGTGAACCTTCACACAGGTTAAAGTCCTCCAACAGAAAGAATGCCACCGAGGAGAAGCCATAGTAGTTGGGGTTGATGTACGATAACCACCGATACCTGTGTGACAAGAAGTTCATGAGTGGGTATAGAGCAATAATAGGAGGTATGACCTATACAAGTTATATTGGGGGTGTGGCCTCTGTAACGGCATATTTCAGGGATGACCAGACACCTGGGGACAAATTGAAGTGTCTTAATTTGAGGGGTAGGTAGTCTCATTTCAGGGGATAACCTTCTCTATGACAAGTTGTTATTTGGGAAGTATCCATGGGGTTCCACTATATAAAGAGGTGTCCTCATTTCAGGAGGTTAGAATTAGAGAGGTTCCACTGTATACAGAGGTGTCCTCATTTCAGGGGGGTGGAATTAGAGAGGTTCCAATATATAAAGAGGTGTTCTCGTTTCGGGGGGAGGGGGGGTGTTGGAATAGAAGGGTGAGGGGTCCCACTGTATTATTTACCCTGCCACACACCCCTCTCTATTCTAATACCCTTACCACCAGCCAATGTTTTCAATGGGTATAAAGAAGCCACTGGTGAATCCTGCCACACTGGCTATGGCCGAGGAGAGTCTAAAGGCAACACGTGGGAACGCTAGTATGAGGGCTATCAACATGGCCGTCCAGGTAAGGTTGAGAGCCACATTCACAACCGATACTTGTAGAAAGACCAAGAAATCGTAAGCCTCATGGTTAATCAGCTGGAAAGGAGGAAGAGAGAAGAATGGAAGGAATTTCATGAATATTCTTCCACATAACAGAGTCATTGTGAATATTAGTAACACTGCTTTGTCAATATACATCATAATAATATTTTTAAAGTCATGAATAAAATAATGATTCTCGTCAACACACTGTCCTTAAGTTTCCCAGTGCTCAGAACTAAGGGAAAACTCATGATGGGAGTTGTTGTTGTTGTTGTTGTTGTATTACATCTATACTCCCAGAGTGCAAGTTTGAACTTATGTTACCTTGAGTAACACCACCTAATGCAATCCTTAACCCTATAGCTACACACTAACACAGTCCTTAACCCCATCACTAACAAGGTCCTTAACCCCATAGCTACACACTAAAAAAAGTCCTTAACCCCATAGCCACACACTAATATGACTAACCAGTACATAGATGATACCAGTAGAGACAATTACTGGTACAAACGCGATAGATATATATCGTATAAACCCCTGCAGGACCAGATCCTGGGAACGACCCACTCCATCTGCCCTCTCGTAAGCATAGACACGAATAGCGGGTGTATAATAGAGTTCGATGGCCGGGAACACGAAGAGACCACTAGCAACAGAGAAGACACACATACCCGACACCACTAAGAATGGTCGAGTGTTTTGGAAGTAGACCGTACCTAATCGAGGAGGTAAGGGGTTAAAGAAGGAATGGGGATAAGGCATTACGTTAAAATAGTACTTTTTACTACTACAGTAAATGTGGAATTGAAAGGGTTAATAGCTATCCGAAGGGGATGATTAGCATCTAACTAACCGAGAACAATAGCGAAGGCAAAGAACATGAGGGGAAGGAACATGAGTTGGTTGAATAAGATTCTTTTAGCAGCACGTGCTTCGAGGGCAGCCATCCTAACAAAACTACTAGCATGTCTCCGTCCAACCTAGAGGAAAGAGAAAAGCAATAGATGCAAAACAAGCCCCAAACTAGACATCAGGGTCCCACATAAGGGAGAAGGGACCCCACACTAGACATCAGGGTCCCACATAAGGGAGAAGGGACCCCAACACTAGAGATCAGGGAAGGGGTCCCATAGTAGGGAGAAGGGTCTCACAATAGGGAATTGGGGGTCCCACATTTATATGGTGCTATCTAAAGTTGCTGTAAGCTGTATCTTGTGGCAGTTTCAGTAGCCACAGCATAGTCTTTACTACTAAACCATTGTGGACCACTCATGGAGTCAGAGGTAACTGTTACTATAGGCTACAATGGATGCCATTTTCCTTATCGTCACTTCAACTTCATGATAAGAAGGAGTGGAGGAGTGGTCTATTTGGTAATGCGTAAAATACATACCCTCCTGGCACCAAAGATGGCAAAATCCAGAGAAGACTTGAAAGTATCCTTGGAGTAAGTGGAATGACTGTACTCCTTCCAACGAGCCACCTTTATTGCTAGACGGACCAATTTTGGCTCCTCTGATTCCTGGTAGTATTCTGTTAATATCTGCCGAAAGTGGGAGTTACCCAACATGTCCATAATCACATCTACAAGTACGTATATACATAGGGGTTAATATAGGGTTAATGGAAAACGATAAAATTAAAGAATAAAAGGGGTTAAATACATTATTGATGATGTGTATTCCATAATGTGGTTCATAAGGAGTTAATATACATACCCGCTGGATTGTGATCCTCTAAGGAGGGAATAATGAGTCCTTTCTCCAGATAACTGGCTCTGAGTGCGCTCACAAACACCTCATATGCCTTCTCAGGGACACCATGATATGCTACCTGTAAGATAATGACATCATAATGACATCATGAATATAATTAACCACACCTTCCCGTCAGAGAGGAGGACAAGTTTATGAAACATGTGGAATATTTCTAGACGTGGCTGATGTATGGTCAGGACGACTGTACGCTTGGAGTCTGCCAGTTTGTTGAGATGAGAAAGAAGCTCCATTGATGAAGTAGCATCAAGACCTGGTGAAACATGTCATGTGGCATTGCATGTGTGTGTACATGTGCAGTGTGTGTGATGTGTGTATGTGATGATGTATGTTAGTAATAACACATCAGGTCGAGTTGACTTTCAAGCATGTGCACAGCATATTCTCAGAAAAGAGTTTGTACCTGATGTTGGTTCATCGAGAAATATGATACTCGGCATCTTGAGTAGCTGGAGAGCTACAACAAGACGTCTCTTCTGTCCCCCACTCAGCCCAGGACCAGTTTCACCTCCCACCATCGTTTCCGCCAAGGTAGAAAGACCCGTCTAAGTGAGAGAGAGTCACATGATAGCACATTAGCCGGTGAAAAGGAATTAATTTCATAAGTAGCTAATTCACTGGATTATACAAAGCACAACCTCTATAATAACCCTCTATTACCTGAAAAAGTTAACCCTGTTACAATAACCCTCTATTAACTGAAAAAGTTAACCCTGTTACAATAACTTGCTATCACTTGACTAAGTAATTAACCCTCTTACCACTTCCATGACTTGCTCCACCCTCTTGAACCGTTCCCTGGTGGTGAAGGTGGAGGGCAGTTTGATCTGTGCAGCTAACGTCAGGTTTTCCCGCACTGTCAGCTCTTCATAATAGGGTGTGGCTAATTGGAGGACATACCCAGTGTTGGCTATGTACCAATCTCGTATCTCTTCTACTGGAATACCATTCACATAGATGTCACCCTGAAGACAGGATAAACACAAAACTGTCAATACAGTCTGCCTGCCTGCCTGCCTGCCTGCCTGCTAGTCTACTTACTTTACATGTGCCTGCCTTCCTGCGTCCAGTGAGAAGGTCGAGGAATGTGGTCTTACCACAGCCTGAAGGTCCCATAATCCCGATCATCTCCCCAGGGTTAAAGTAGATCTCAATCCCACGTAGAATCTCCTTGGTTATACGCTTCTTACAGCCGCAGGCATTGTAGGTGGTTTCATACTCGGAGGAATTATCAACAGAGGGCTGTGAGGAGGGGAGGTGGGGGAGAGATGTGAGGAGGAGATGCGTGAGGAGGAGAGGTGGGGAGAGAAGTGTAGGAGATATGTGTGGGGGAGGGGAGGTGTGGGAGAGATGTGTGGGGGAGGGGAGGTGTGGGAGAGATGTGTGGGGGAGGGGAGATGTGGGAGAGATGTGTGGAGGAAGGGAGAGATGTGGAGGGGAAGGAGGGAGAAGGGAATGGAAGGGGGTGAAGAGGGGAGAATGGATCGAGGAATGGAAGGAAAAGAGGTTGGAAAAATTAAGCATGCATATAATCGATAATAGATGATAAACTTCCTCTTACCAATGGCTGAAGTGAAGGTTGAGGGAGTGAGACGCTTTGTCTTGTGGAAGTCGGCGTGAATGCCTCAACAGCACTGGCTACGGGAGCAAATGGTCCCACGTTCAACTCGGCATCAAAGTCACGAAATGTACTTTTCTATAAACACAGACAGACACAAGATTCTATTAAATCCTGTTGCATTATCAGAGATGTGGAATTCTCTATAAGAGTCACTCTATCAAATACATGGACTCAACATATGATGTGTCTAATGTTTCTCTAGAACACATTGTTAGAGGTGACTTAGACATGTCACATGACCAATATTTGACTAATACATGTTTAATGTCCTGTGGTATTAAATTTGATGATCTTTACCATGCAATAACATATACTATAGTCAGAGATGCCAAGGCTTGACATAACTTTTGAGTGAAATTTTTCTTTATGAAATGTGCAGGTATTTATAAGGGAAGGTCTGTAGTGAATCTCTGTATCAAATGAGTGAGGACTACTCCCGATTCCTCCCAGGGAGTGAGGTCTGTACACTAGGCATGTACATAGTTCTGTCAACATCCATAGGCTTAAACCTAGCCTCCAGTTCCTCACAGGACTATATAAGGTCAGAGAAATAACTTCCAAGCATCCGGAGGTCAAGAAATTATTAGAGCTCAACTTAACCTCATGAACGTGTCATGGACATGTTTACTCACCCGAATAAATCTACTTCTTCTCCTTAACTGACGAGATGCACGATTAGTTCGAGCCAATTCTGCACATGTATTATGTATTTGTACATAATATAAATCTTTCAGTTGACTTTCTGACGTACCTTTGTCCATGTTCTCATCCTCAGCGAGATCATTGAGCACCACTGCCTCTGTCTGGTCCTTCTTCTCGTCCTTCACGTGTTTGTCGGCCTCGAAAGTGACGGTATAACTCAGATCAAGACACGAGACAGCTATAGCCTTCTTGTCATCACAGTCAGGAAACTTTAAAGAGAGGAAGGAGGGAGAGGAGGGAGGGAAAGGGGGAGAGGACGGAGAAGGGGGAGGAGAGGTTAGGGAGGGGAGTGAAAATAAGTTAACGGCTATTTGAACGTCTTATCAGGAAGAAATAACTGGATCTGGTAAGGGATGATCAACTAGATAGTTTCCATGGAAACTACTCCTTACTTGTAAACTTGCTTCAGAAGACAACAACTGCTGATCAAGTGATTCCAAATAGTCGTCCTGTTTCTTCTCCAAGCGGTAATACCAGAGAGAAAACAATGTCTTCATGAGGAGACAAGCCATGGCGATTCCCATTACGGTACCTGCCACAACCAGCTTCATCCAAAGTGGCCAATTATTGGAGGTAAGGTCTCCCAATACAAATTGATCTGGGCACATGGTGTTGCAGTACAGCCCCTGGCATAAATCCAGGAAACGAATCTTGTCATCACCTCGGTACCATCTGGAGATGGCGGAGAGAGGTGACAAACTTGTATTGTTGAAAGCCGAGAGCTTTAGACTGTTCCAGCGTCCAGACTTGATGGAATGGCTACAAAATAATTCACTCTATAACCCTCTATTTTAAATATGGTGCTGATTCAAAGGGGTTATTTAATATTATCATAGACACCCACATGTAAGTAAAATGAAAATTGCATGTCATTATCTTGTTTCATGTGGCTGCCCATGACTACACACTGTATATATAGCTGCACATTCTCTGCATATGAACACACACAATACCTTCTATCACCTCATTACATTGTGAGAAGACACATCATTGGGACCTTGGCAGCTGTACGTCCCTAATACCTCAGGTGCATTACATAATTGTAATACACACTAAACCATAAACTAGAGTATACACACCACACCCACCACAGGACTGATCTGTATACATGTACACCACACCCACCACAGGACTGATCTGTATACACACCACACCCACCACAGGACTTTATTCACTACAGTGTCTAGTGAAACACTTCACCAGTCAAAATTCTTTAATTTAAACAATAACTCATTGAATTTATGAATTCCATAACTTCAAACATGCAATAATGGAGAACAATGGAGGTGTCCAGGGGAGTGGAATAGAGGGGTTCCATCGTACTACCTATACATAGAGGTGCCCTCTTTCAATCCTAGGGGAGTGGAATAGAGGGGTTCCATCATACTACCTATACACAGAGGTGTCCTCTTTCAATCCTAGGAGAGTGGAATAGAGGGGTTCCATCATACTACCTATACACAGAGGTGTCCTCTTTCAATCCTAGGAGAGTGGAATAGAGGGGTTCCATCATACTACCTATACACAGAGGTGTCCTCTTTCAATCCTAGGAGAGTGGAATAGAGGGGTTCCATCATACTACCTATACACAGAGGTGTCCTCTTTCAATCAGGGGGGTGGAATAGAGGGGTTCCATAGTACTACCTATACACAGAGGTGTCCTCTTTCAATCAGGGGGGTGGAATAGAGGGGTTCCATCATACTACACACAGAGGTGTTCTCTGTCAACCAGGGAAGTGAGAGTTTCATTGAGTTTGTGAATTCTTGAAAAGCTGTTAGCTGAGTTTATAGATAACAGACAGGAGATGCTTACAGATAACAATTCTGCATAATTGAATTTCCTAGAAGTACTAGCTATGGTGTACGTGATGTCCTTCCTTTTCAGAGGAAAATGCATATTTAGTGGGCAGAGCAAGAAATGGAACCATAACTCAGCACTCTATAGGTCTTCCACACCCACCTAATACCACAGAATACCACCTAACACCAGGAAACTCCAAATATTAGTTACAATATTCTCACAAACACCTCAATCTGTTTTCATGGTTTCATATGACTTTAACTAGGTGATGATAACCCCCATAGGTAATAACCCCTATAGTTCCAGGTAACAACCCCTATAGTTCCTGATGACATAGTTCCTAGGTGACATATGCCTTATAGTTAACCCATATAGTTCCAGGTGACACTATAGCTAGGTGATAATAACTCCTATAGTTCCAGTATAATAATATAGTAATTAACCCATATAGTTCCAGGTGACATTATAGCTAGGTGATATTAACTCCTATAGTTCCAGCATAATAATATAGTAATTAACCCATATAGTTCCAGGTGACATTATAGCTAGGTGATATTAACTCCTATAGTTCCAGCATAATAATATAGTCCCAGTAATTAACCCATATAGTTCCAGGTGACATGGTGTTCTAGATTATGTGGCAACATTAACCCATATAGTTCCAGGTGATGCCGTGTTCTAGACTAACCCATACAGTTTGTGACATGGTATCATTAAAGAGGAATTCCAGATAATTCTAACTCTAGAGTTTCCTAGTATTCACTCTGAACAACAGAACCCCCATATTCCTCTGTCACGCATGGAGTTTGTAGAGCATGGAATCCCATTGCTCAGTGCTAGTGGGTGGATTTGGCTCCAATGTAAATAATATATTTTATTCTGTAAACACAAAAGCTTTCCCAGCTGGTGTGTTTTGCAGGCAGGCTACTCCCCTGGCTACAGACATAATAGGTAATGTACAGGTATCACTCCACCCCCAGACTACTTCCCTGGCTACAGACACATGTGCAGGCAATGTACAGGTATCACTCTATCCCCCCCCCAGACTAGTTCCCTGGCTACAGACATAATAGGTAATGTACAGGTATCACTCCACCCCCAGACTACTTCCCTGGCTACAGACACATGTGCAGGCAATGTACAGGTATCACTCTATCCCCCCCCCCCAGACTAGTTCCCTGGCTACAGACACATGTGCAGGTAATGTACAGGTATCACTCTACCCCCCCCCCCCCCCCCCCCCCAGACTACTCCCTTGGCTACAGACACATGTGCAGGTAAGGTACAGGTGTCACTCTACCCTCTGACTACTCCCCTGGCTACAGACACATGTGCAGGTAAGGTACAGGTGTCACTCTACCCTCTGACTACTCCCCTGGCTACAGACACATGCGCAGGTAAGGTACAGGTGTCACTCTACCCTCTGACTACTCCCCTGGCTACAGACACATGTGCAGGTAAGGTACAGGTGTCACTCTACCCTCTGACTACTCCCCTGGCTACAGACACATGTGCAGGTAAGGTATAGGTGTCACTCTACCCTCTGACTACTTCCCTGGCTACAGACACATGCGCAGGTAAGGTACAGGTGTCACTCTACCCTCTGACTACTCCTCTGGCTACAGACACATGTGCAGGTAAGGTACAGGTGTCACTCTACCCTCTGACTACTCCCCTGGCTACAGACACATGTGCAGGTAAGGTACAGGTGTCACTCTACCCTCTGACTACTCCCCTGGCTACAGACACATGTGCAGGTAAGGTACAGGTGTCACTCTACCCTCTGACTACTCCCCTGGCTACAGACACATGTGCAGGTAAGGTACAGGTGTCACTCTACCCTCTGACTACTCCCCTGGCTACAGACACATGTGCAGGTAAGGTACAGGTGTCTTCAAGACTCTTGTATTGTAATCCTAGATATTGTTATAATTATTAAAGAATGCAACTTTTCTCTACTGTGCTAATGAAGTATGACATTTAATACATGCCTCCTCCAATGAAGAGTCTAGTCACAATACCATTAATGCACTCTATTCAAGTGGTCAGGGCCTATCCCTAGAAGTCCATATATGGCTAGTTACAGTGCTAGAGTCTGTTTCCTACTTACTCAGGAGTGCATGTGATATCTCATTATCAGTGTTAAAAACAAAACAATAAACAAAAAAACTGCCTATCCATAACCCCTACAATACTATATTATATATACACACCCATAATAACCCCTACTATATAATATACCCATAATAACCCGTACACTACTATATATACACTGCTTAGTTGGTTTCCATAATAATAATATTATTATTATTATTTTAACAGACTGGAGAGTGCAGCAGATTACTCGGTAAGCTGAGGGTTAAGTACGGAATTATTTTACAACTCAATGCTGCCACATCAAAAGTAGGTGTATACTTTAAGATCACATGTAACCTGGCATTAGAGTAATGTGGTTATACACCACACAAGACATAACCCTCCAAGTGGCTCCTCAGGGCAACATTACCACAACCAGAAAACAATGCTTTGGGTTTTCACTGCTATATATAGAGATGGTTATCTGCAGCCATCATCGCGATTATTTCAGTGCTGCCTTAAGTAAACATTTCATAAGACAAACAAGCATTAGTATAGTAGATTAAAGATGTAATCACCGAGTGAGTGGGAGGAAGGAGAAAGGAATGCTAATAAAGCTGAGAGGCCCTCACCTAACAAATTGATTGTGTGTGTACATATGTGTGTGCACGTGTGTATGTGTGTGTGCACGTGTGTATGTGTGTGTGCATGTGCGTGTATGTGTATGTGCATATGTATGTGTGTGTACATGTGTGTATGTATATGTATGTATGTGTGTATGTACATGTGTATGTATGCATATGTACATGTGTGTGTTTCTACATTTGCTAGATACACCAAATTCAAAATACAAACTCCATACCCACCACTACAACATGCCACTCCCAGACCCCTCCCAGACCCCTCAAAAGATATCCCACCCTTTAAACATACGAGAAAGAGACAAGATCCTGAGATAGTTCCACAGAAGAAGTGCCAAAAAGAGTCCGTTCATCATGTCCCCAGAGGGAGGAGGTGGCAAAATAGATGTGCTGGAAACACTGTGCCAGGTAGTAACTGAAGAATGGGACCTAGAGAGAGAGAGAGATGCAAAGATTATCACTTAATTTATTAGCCATTGTCCTCTATTCCAACCCCCTGAAATGAGGACACCTCCGAATACAGTGGACCTCCTCTATTCCAACACCCTGAAATGAGGACACCTCTGTATACAGTGGACCTCCTCTATTCCAACACCCTGAAATGAGGACACCTCTGTATACAGTGGAACCCTCTCTATTCCAACACCCTGAAATGAGGGCACCTCTGTATACAGTGGAACTCCTCTATTCCAACACCCTGAAATGAGGACACCTCTGTATACAGTGGAACTCCTCTATTCCAACACCCTGAAATGAGGACACCTCTGTATACAGTGGAACCCTCTCTATTCCAACACCCTGAAATGAGGGCACCTCTGTATACAGTGGAACTCCTCTATTCCAACACCCTGAAATGAGGACACCTCTGTATACAGTGGAACTCCTCTATTCCAACACCCTGAAATGAGGACACCTCTGTATGCAGTGGAACTCCTCTATTCCAACACCCTGAAATGAGGACACCTCTGTATACAGTGGAAGACTGACCCCCTGAAATGAGGACAAAAGGCCCTAAAATGAAGTCTGAGGTAACACTGCAATTCTTTAGTAATACTACAGCCACACCCCTTACACTGTTGAAGGTCTGTGTCAGAGTGCTGTTCATCTCGCCACCATATTCCCCTGTCAACCTAACAAAATCAACCACAAGAGAGACAGCACTCGCATCTTCATCATCCTCATTGGTAATAGCTGAAAAATCATCCAATCCCATCACAGCCGGAGCCAGCAGGAAGATATCGTACACACTACCGAGAAAAAACGTTCGCTGACCACTCTCAGGGAAATAGGCCAAGTTTCCCGACTCATTTCGGGTTGTCATGACACAGTAGGCGGAGATACAACAGGGGTAACCCAACGATACGTCAGCACAGGCCGTGTGGTTAGAGACAATTTCCAGGAGTCGCCGATTGTTCTTCTCCTGAATGTCCGATAGAGTGGTCCCAGAAGTGCCTGAAGACACACCATCGAATATACGATAGATACCATCCTGAAAATTAACAAACCAGGATGAATCAAACAAGATGAGGAGGTCAGTCTCTGAAGGAGTTTCTTCCCGAACCCACTGTGCCAAGTTTACGACGCCAACTCCACCAGCACTGGAACCCACAAGCAAGATCTCAGAGGCATTATTCATCCCAAAATCATCCTTAAGCTGCTTAAAGATACTTTGAAATATGAGTTTCCCCCTGAAGGCAAACTGAAGTTTTTCTGAATTTGCTTTATAGTCAAAACACGTCAGATTACCACATTTACAGGAGTGTTCTTCGAGGACTTCGTCGGCTAACCAGAGGTCACTACTGCAGTATGGAATCAAGATATGGTTGTGTCCATAGAAATCAGGATTTTGGTTCCAATCTGGGTCCAGTATATCCTTTCCTGTTATAGTGCGGTTATTTCCAAAGTGTTTTGAATTCAAACATTCCATGGACGTCATTAAAGGGTTAACATAATCCGAGAAACTGATATTATTATTCATGATACTTCTCCTAACGGTCTCAGGGTTAAAGGTACCAAATGGTGCGTCAGCTGTTGATTGGCCTGTACGAAACTGCATGTATACAGACATAGGTGTAGTCAGACATACATGTGTACATACATACAATATGAACAGACACATACATGTAGTCAGATAATTATATACATATGTAGTCAGGCAGGCATAAATGTAGTCAGACATACATGTGAACAGATATACATGTAGACAGACATGTAGTCAGGCAGGCATAAATGTAGTCAGACATACATGTGAACAGATATACATGTAGACAGACATGTAGTCAGGCAGGGATAAATGTAGTCAGACATACATGTGAACAGATATACATGTAGACAGACATGTAGTCAGGCAGGCATACATGTAGTCAGACATACATGTGAACAGATATACAATGTCGTGCAGACAGAGAATAATGAAATTCTTTAATCATAACATTCTTTAAACTCTAAATATCTCTTTAACTCCGAACTCTCCTCCTTCTCTACCACCCATGCAATGACTAACTCTAAATCCAAACCCTGCCCCCTTTAAAAAATAAAGCACTTTAACCTCTCCCCTCCAACTGAACCCCCCCATCCTTTTAATGAGGTAAGAACTGCACCTTGAATTCTTTGAATATCAAGTCACTGGACCCAGAAATTGAGTTCCTGATATCTTAATTGTGTGTTGTTACATTACATAATTCTAATATATAAATGTTTTTATATCTGAAAAATTGAGGAATAAGTCTCATTAATAATTCTGTCTCCTTAATCTATCATGTTTCCCACAGCAAAGGGTGTCTGCTTTGCTTATTCCTGCATTGCTTTGCATTATCAACTGAAAATGGGTTATATTGGATCCACCACTAGCTCTAAGGAAACTGGTGATGATTTGACCCTTAAAGGATTGATTCTTCCTGAAGGACTAACCATAGACAAGGAAGTGATATAATAATAGTGTTTAGTTACTACACACAACACATGGTTGGTAGAATTTCATCTATCAATGGAGGGGGAGAGTACAGTCTATCAATAAAAGGAAAAGGGGTAGAGTTTCACAGTGACTTCATATATTTGAATGGGAAGATAATTATGCACCGGTAAACTGTGTTGTCCTCTTTTTACCTCCAAATAATATTTCTATGGAGATTTCACCGATCCCAGACGGATATCTATCATTAATACATAATCATTACGTATCCAATCCTGAGTCACCTATTCTATTAAGATATAGAGTGGAATCCTTAACTCCGTGAAATGAAGTCATCTCTGTATATATACAGTGGAAGCCCTCTATTCCAACACTGAGATTAGGAAACCCCTCTACTCATTACCCCTGAAATGAGAACTGGGGAATCTCTCTATTTCAACTCCCTAAATGAGGACCTCTGTATTAAAGGGCATTTGGATATGCATGCAGATTGCCCAATAAAACTTTGTCATATCTGCCAGCTATGGTGTCCAGAATAGCACCAAGTTGTCAGATATTAACAGGAATAAACTGTTAGTTAACGAGCAACATTGCAACTCTGAATACAGCAATAGAAGTTGGAGAGTTTACTTACCTCTCTCCTGAAAAAACGCCTGTTGCAGGTCTCGCTGGAATAACACATACTGCCACTTTCTAAAAATATTATCCACTTATCAGAACTCTCGTTGCGCCTGATAAAGAAGCCTGCCCTGGTAAAATCATTGCACACGGCTTGATGATCGCTAGCCAGCTTCCAGTACATTTTATCACTACTTCTGGAGGACTTCTGTCCACTAGAGAGGTCTCCCGCTAACAGCATGAAACAGAGTCCAGCGAAAAGGATAGCCAGAGACGATGATGTCTCCATGATATCCTGCAGCCCTAAGTTAAACTAACTCACACTAACTTGCTCTATTTAATATAACTATGCGCATGCATGGAATTGCTGAATACAGGGAATTACCTTTAATTATAATAATAACAATATTAAAGGTCAAATTCACTAAGCACGCGCTACTAGTGCGAATAACAAAAATTTTTTTAATAATAATAATAATAATAATTGATCACGTGTATACACACAGTACACACAGGAAACAGTCTCTCGTCCCATAACGATAAATTTTACAGACACTCCTACCAGCTCAGTACCTGTAGCCTCCTCTAGCGCCCTAATAAATAAATAAATAAATAAATAAATAAATAAATAAATAAATAAATAAATAAATAAATAAATAAATAAATAAATAAAAATGAGCATAGGTTGACAATCCAATCTCCAAGCAGATGTCATAGAATAAGGTTATACCTAATTAATGATTTGGGCATGGTATGCAGTGCAGATTAATTGCATGCATAGGATGTGACTAGATCAGCTTCATTTCTTATTATTGAATCAAATTAATATTAATCACTGGCTGTTGAAATCTAATCTGCAGCATCAATGGTGGCATGTACATACATGGTATTGTGGGTGACCTGTAATGCGCTTTGTCTTTCCAACCTAGATAATACTGTAAACTCCCTCATTACCTTCACCGCTAGACTAGCTACCCTAACGATTACAAGTGAGAGAAAATATATAAATGGCTATCATAAAAAGTTATTATTGAGTTTATGTTTATTTTATTAGTAAGAGACTTGAGTGAGTGAGTGCCCTAAAGTAAGAGAAGTTCTATTAGGCAGGGCAAACACTCCCAAACACTCCCAAACACTATAATTAAATTTATCTTGTATTAAATTTGTAACTAAATTAATTTAGTAACTTCACAAAGAGGGAAGAGAAAGAATGTGGAAGTGCTGACTACACACACACACACATTCTCCATTTCAAAACACGTTATTACTAAGCCTCGGAGAACATGCATAGTGGAACTCCAACTATCTGGAACACCTCTATTACAAACTCCTGAAATGAGGACACATCTACAATCATAGCGGAACTCCAACTATCTGGAACACCTCTATTACAAACTCCTGAAATGAGGACACCTCTATAATCATAGTGGAACTCCAACTATCTGGAACACCTCTATTACAAACTCCTTAAATGAGGACACCTCTATAATCATAGTGGAACTCCAACTATCTGGAACACCTCTACTACAAACTCCTGAAATGAGGACACCTCTATAATTATAGTGGAATTCCTTTATTCTAACCCCCTGAGGACACTGTATATAGTGGACTTTCAACCATGATTAATAATGCATGATTAGAATGCAAATTAGAATGCAAAATACGTGTACTTAGAATACAATAAAGTATGCCGATAAGAATACTAATAATCATCCCAGTCTATGTATACAGGAAACGGACATTAATCTATCTCATCATGTTTATAGATGTTTGATTAATATTCATACTTCATTGACAATAAGTAGAAATACCCTCTATCATAACCTTCTAGAATGACTGTCACAGTGTCTCCAGGGGATAATTTGTTGATGTAAATCATTAACCTCTTGCCAAATAGAAACCATGCTGATATATAACACCCTAGAAACCCTGATGATACATAACCCCTTTTCTCCTAGAAACCCTGGTGATACATAACCCCATCTCTCCTAGAAACCATAACCCCTTTTCTCATAGAAACCATGGTGATACATTACTCCTCCCTGGTGATAAATAACCCCCTCTCTCCTAGAAACCCTTGATAATATATGACTTAATAGGGTAGAAACCTTACCAACAGATAACCCCCTCTCTTTAGGTTGATGTGAGGATACCTCGTAAAGAATGAAACTTTTTTATTCCAACCCACATTAATAGAACTTCATCCCTTGAAATGAGGCCATCCCTCTAATCAGGACTATTTAATTTGTTCAAAGGTATCCACACTATAATGAACTGAAGTTCCCTGCTTTCTGACTGCATCCTTCATAGATACACAAGTTAGTGATACCAATGGATATAAACAATTTTTTAAATGATAGATAAAATCGAGTGGCCAGCCATGAAAAGTGGGTGTGGTCTCAGTAAAATGGGTGTGGCCTTAATAAAAGTGGACATGGTCATGAAAAATTATCCCTCCCCCTACTAAAATATCACATCTCGGCTGCAAAAAATTACCAGTTATTTCAAGTCAGCCCCACCCACTGTGTACCTGATAGCCCTGGTTCTGACCCCACCCATAGCCCTGGTTGTGAGGTGGTAGATAGTGGTGACTGTCCCGAGGAGGAGGGGCTCTGTAAGGGGGAGTTTCCCTCTGTTGGGGGTAAGAATAGCGCTGTTTGTATTGTGAATGAGGATTGTATTGGTCATACTGCGGCTGTCGATGGTGGGAGTTGACAAGGGGTCTCCAGTCTGTACGGGAGGGACCTGAAGAAGCTGTGGAAGGAGAGAAAGAGGAAGGAGAGAAAGAGGAAGGAGAGAAAGAGGAAGGAAAAGGAGGAGGAAGAAAGGAGAAGGAAGGAGGAGGAAGGAGGAGGAGGAGAAGGAGGAGAAAAAGGAGGAGGAAGGAGGAGGAGGGAGGAGGAGAAAGAGGGGTTATCATGTCAAGTGTGAAAGTATTAAGCATTAGTGGAAATACTTCAAACTCCACCCAACACTCACCCTGAAGGGAAATGGTCACTGTAACCATATTACTATCTATGAAGACTTTTTCATACTAACCACATTAAAGTCTTGACCTTACAATCCCCCTCCCCTCCCCTCCCCCTTAAATAACCCTCTCCATCCCACCCTTAAATAACCCTCTCCATTCCACCCTTAAATAACCCTACTCCCTGAACTAGGTCACTAAATTATGAGTCTAGTGTATATACCTCTGCAATAGTCCTGACCATTCCAGTAATCACTGTAATAACCATTAGCTCCATAAGAGCCAGCAGAGTGACTCCTGCACTCATTCCCATATCTAAATTCAGCCCTGCCCCCTCTAAACCCATGACTGGCACCCTGAGAACTATACATCTCCTCATGGTCCTGTCTAGAAGAGCCATTGCCATGGTAACCATGACTCCTTGGTGTTTGCTGAAGAGGATCTGTCAATGAGTGCCTAAAAAAAAAAAAAAAACACACCATTCACTGCTTATTATTATTATTATTATTATTATTACTGAATCGTTCTTCTTGCTGACTCAGGAGTATTGTAGCTCCGTCCAGGAGGAGGAGGTGTGGCAAATCCTGTCTGTGGCCTCCTGAATCCTCCCTGGTAGTCAGATGGTTTGAGGACACGGTCAGGCATCTTGACTCCAGGAAGGAGTTTGGCTTCAAAGATATAGGATTCTGGATATGAAGGATCCTTGTAGGCGGAGCTAGGAAAGGAAAGAGGTGGAGTCACACAAAAGAATATATATGACTGAAGAATTTAATAACATGATCTTAGTGGTCAATTGGTTGCTATTGGTTACAACCTTACATTATTGAAAATAAATGGAGTAGGCAGTCTTATCTCTACACAACATGCCCATCACATGACTTTAGGATTATATGATTCGTACCAGGTAACACGAGTTTTCTGAATTACAGGAAAATCGGGTAACTGAGATGAAACGGTGCCTCCTGATCTAACAATCTCGGCCATACGGTGATCACAAGAGAGCAGACCTCTCATTCCATTAGAAAAACGAGGGTTCATCTGAACCTCCTAAACGAAATAAAACAATGTCACTTCTGTATACAGGAATTCCCGACAGAAAATAAAAATAGTAGCCAAAATGGCTAATTTATTAATTTTTCTTTAGCCATTTTAGCCATTCAGTAAAGTAGTAGGATTATACTACTAGAATTAGCCAATAGCTAATTTGGTTAATTCGTGGGGAACCCCTGTATAGTGTGTTATACTAGAGATTACTAACACTGAAAAGAGCGATAGGAAAGTGGAAACCCACAATATACTTCCATACAACCTCAACCTCATGATATGAGGACACTTCTGTATACAGTGGAACTCCTCTATTCCAACACCCTGAAATAAGGACACCTCCATATACCTTCTATTCCAACCCCCTGAAATGAGGAAACCTCTGTATATATATATATATAGTTGTAACTGATTCAGTGAAATGAGGACACTTGACACTTGGAGATGAACCCTGACTTTCACCACACAGATAGTAATCACCCTCTAATCATAGAAAATGGAGAGTATTTCCTGCTGACAGATGGCAGTGCTTTTAGTTGTGATTACCACACCCTCCCCCACTCTAACAGCACACTCCAACAAGAGACACAGAACAGCCAGCCCTAACAGGTGTTCTGTGGAGTTCATGAATAAGGGGGGGTAGGGCTGTGTGAACCCTCTGACCCCTTTAAAACACAAGAAATACCCTAACAGGTGTTCATGGGTAGGGGGTTAGAGATGTGTGGACCTTAGGACAGGATCTTACCTTGGTTGTGGTGTTGCCATCAGCTTCATCAAGAGGGGCCTCCTCATACAGGGAGTTTATGCTTGGGTAGAGCTGGTGATGATTGTGTACGAACAGTCTATCCACCCCCAGGCAGTTCCTCTCCTCTGTCAGGACACAATAATAACATTTAGGACAATAACAGCCTCTCCAGGACACAATAATAACATTTAGGACAATAACAGCCTATCCAGGCTCTGTCAGGACACAATATACATTCAGGACAGTGTTAAATAATACTCAGGCTGCTCCTCTCCTCTCTCTATAATTATGGGAAGGAACCTCAGGAGAGCCCTATATTCAGGACAGCTCTATATTCAGGACATTTATTAGCACCATTGAATTCAGTATTTAGAACACTTATTAACAGCATCAAGTAATAACCGATAAAGGATATGTTACCTTCCTCTGGAGTGAGGTCAGGGTATAAACTAGCAAGGGCCTTGTGAAGCCGCTCTTCATCAACGAAGGGGAGGAGAGCCACGCCCTGCCACGCATACTTCTTCCCATTCAGGTCTATCCTGAAGTCTGTTGGGTAGAAGTCAATAATGGAGGAGTCCTATAAAAAGGAACAATCTAATTCTTCTTTAACTTCCCATCTGAGGACACCTCTGTATACACTCTATCCAACTCCAGACACCTCTGTATACAGTGGAACTCCTCTATTCCAACACCCCCCTCCCCTCCCACTCGAAATGAGGACACCTCTGTATACAGTGGAATGTCAACCCTCTGAAATGGCTACCAGTACATCAGAACGTAAGCTAAAGGATTAGTTGGTCTATTCAGCAGATGATGTACATGATGTGTTAGAATGGAAGTAGATGGTCAGTTCACCACACCACTAACCAGGCGACAACCAAGGCCGCCGACATTAATGCAGACATCCAGGCTGACAACCAGGAAGATGACCTGGCAGTAGGGCAAAGTTAAACATTATTTGTTTATAGATATTATTAAAAAAATAACAAAATAAATATTTTGAGATAGTCTTGTAAACTGGTATAGATAAGACCTTCAGATTTATAAACAGAGATTTAAGATTTGATAACAGATATATTATGTATTGTTGCTACCTAGAGACTGTACTGAATGGGCATCACATAGGGCCACACCTCCACCTAGAAACTACACTGAATGTGTATTACACAGGACCACACCTCCACCTAGAGCAGTCCTGACTACACTGAATGGGCATCACACAGGACCATACCACCTAGAGCAGTCCTGACTGCACTGAATGGGCACCACAATGGGCCACACCTCCACCTAGAGCAGACCTGACCACACCTATAATTACTACAAAGTTTATACTCATTTTTTAATTTATTGTTGGTCTTTGTTTCTTGGTGTAAAAAGGGTTAATTAAAGCCATAAGCTATGGAGTGTAGTAAAGGATTTCCAAGTTCAGTTCTCCTCACCCCATTCCTCATGAGAAGACGCCACGAGGGGGGCAGGAACTTTCCACTGCTCTCTGGGAACACACCCATCAGCTGCTCTAGTGGGCGAAAAGGCACTGTTCCTTGATCAAAGTCATTTCGGACATCTTTTATGTTCTTGAAGTCAGAGGCAAAGGGAGCATAATGGAAAGGATAGAACCACTTCCATGAGGGACAACCCTGAGTAGGAGGGGTAGGGGTGTGGTTAAGGAAGGAAAGGAAGTGTGATAGAAGGGATAGAACCGGTAGGAGAGAGGTTCGGTTAATGGTAAGGAAGGTGTGTAGTTTAGAAAGGGAGTAAAGATGATGATCCCTTACCAAATAATTGTATATGATCTGAGTTTTTACCCCTCCCACCATCCTTAACCCCTTACTGACCTGGTAGTAATACCCCCGGACCCAACAGAGTCAGACTGTCCTCTAGTGTACTAGCCACTCTACTGTCCTTGACCCCTTACTGACCTGATTGCAATACCCCAGGACCCAACAGAGTCCTCTGGTGTACTGCTCTATTAACTCTGTCCCCCTGCCATCCTTAACCCCTTACTGACCTGGTAGTAATACCCCAGGACCCAACAGAGTCCTCTAGTGTACTGTTCTGTCAAACTCTCACGAAATTTGTTGTCCTCACTGGGAACCCCAAACTTGTCCTGGTAATACCTCTCCTTCCAACCATCTTCCCACAGACGAACATTATCCTCTGCCTCCTCGTCACTATCTGTAGGGGAGGGAAGGAATGAGTGAGGAGGGGAGAGAGATAGCGAGAGTGAGGAGAGGAGAGAGAGGGAGTGAGGAAAGGAGAGAGAGGGAGTGAGGAAAGGAGATAGAGAGTACTGGTAGCTATAATATATCACATAACTTACTCCTCCAGAAAGTGACAAAGATTCTTAATTTTGTAACCAATAAAAATATGGTACCATAGTTAGTTAAGTGATAGAGAACTATCTCCTCACCCCCCCCCCCCCCCCCCCCCCCCCTCTCTCCTCTTCTCACTTCCCATCTTTCTCCTCTGCTCACTTCCTCACTTCCTATCTCTCTCCTCTCCTCCCATCTTTCTCCTCTACTCACTTCCTATCTCTCTCCTCTCCTCCCATCTTTCTCCTCTGCTCACTTCCTATCTCTCTCCTCTCCTCACTTCCCATCTTTCTCCTCTGCTCACTTCCTATCTCTCTCCTCACTTCCCATCTTTCTCCTCTGCTCACTTCCTATCTCTCTCCTCTCCTCACTCCCCTCCTCACTCCCCCCCCCTCTCCTCTCCTCACTCCCCCCTCCCCCCCCCCATGACTATAGACTGATGTTTAATGAATAATTAGATATATTTATCATTCTTTTTATGACACGCCCCTCTTTAGTTAGTTAACAATGGCTTCTAGCTCAACTAGAGACTATCTGAACCAGATGATGCTCTAAAGTGTCTGATATGTTTGTCTGTGGCTAAGGATCCATGGCAACATGGCCATGGAAAATGTGGCAGGCTATTCTGTAAGGAGTGTATAGACAAGAATGGTGAAGACAAGCCTTGTCCTAACTGCAGGATGGAACAACCACAGTACTTTGAAGACAATAAAAGTAAGTATTCTCTAACCAGTAGCTACACTGTCTCATTCCTTCTCCTTACTCTGTGTGTCTGTATATCTGTAGGTAAGAGAGATATCAGAGCTCTCCCTGTGAAGTGTGATAATGTTGAAAGAGGGTGTCAAAAGGAGGGAACTCTTGGTACATTAGAGGAACACATGGCTGTGTGCCAGTTCACTCCAGTTCCCTGCCCCAAACAGTGTGACGACATGGTATTACTCCTTCGAAAAGATTTAGACTACCACATAAATAACGAATGTCCAAACAGAAACTACAAATGTAAGCATTGTGGAGAGAAGAACACATACATTTATATAAAATGGATTCACGACAGAGTATGTGATGAGAAAATAGTTCCCTGCCCTAATGAAGGCTGCACTGAGACCATGAAACGTCATACGATTAAAGATCATGTTGAGGATGACTGTGAGTATACTGAGGTGCCATGTAAATATGCAAACATTGGATGTGAGGTAAAGTTGAAGAGAGAAGATATGAGAGCACATGAAGAAGATGACAAGATCCACCTCCACCTAGCACTAGGTGCTGTGGTCGAGTTAAAAGATAAAAATTTACAACTGCAAGAAGCCAGCTTAAAGCTTCGAGACACCATCTCACAGCTTCGAGACACCGTAGGTGGATTGGAGTATGGTCTGCAGTTAGCCCATCAAAAGATAAAATTATCATCAAGAGAAGAGAGACACAGAAAGAACAAGAACTTACTTTAATGACCTTCAAACTAACAGATTATCAACATAAAGTGGAGAATGATAAAGACTTTATGTCACCATCTTTCTACACTAGTCCAGAGGGATACCACATGTCCATTAAAGTGGATGCCAATGGTAATAGTGTTGGTAAAGGAACACATGTATCTGTATATGTACATATATTAGAAGGAAGTAATGATTCTAAATTGAAGTGGCCATTCATTGGAAGTGTGAAGATTGAATTACTAAATCAGTTGGAAGATGACAACCATCACATCAAAACAGTGCCATTTAAAATGGAACAAAATAAACAAGTCGGATCTTCTCTGGGTTACTGTTGGTTTATTCCTCACTCTGAGCTCTATCACAACCCATCCAACAGCACACAGTACCTGAAGGATGACACTCTGTACTTCAGAGTGTCAGTTAAAGCACCTGACCACAAGCCTTGGCTGGAGTTATACAGTAAAGTAACATATCTCTATACTTATAATAATATAATCATTGGACTATGAACTTTCTCTTCTATATTGACTTAAAGTAAGTGAAATTTCCATCTTTTTGATGAATATGTGAAGATATTATAAAGAAGAAGCTGTTATAGATATAGAAAAGTGACTGGTATGGCCGACTAGTGACTGGTATGGCCGACTAGTGACTGGTATGGCCGACTAGTGACTGAGATGGAACTATTACAGCTAACTAACTCAACATGGTATAATTTTATGGTGGACTGTTTCAAAACTAATTGCCAGCTTACTTAGGTCTACACAAAAGACTAGTCCTGGGAGGTACCAGCTGGCTAGTGATGGTGCCGGCTGGCTAGTGATGGTGCCGGCTGGCTAGTGATGGTGCCAGCTGGCTAGTGATGGTACCGGCTGGCTAGTGATGGTACCGGCTGGCTAGTGATGGTACCGGCTGGCTAGTGATGGTGCCAGCTGGCTAGTGATGGTACCGGCTGGCTAGTGATGGTACCGGCTGGCTAGTGATGGTACCAGCTGGCTAGTGATGGTGAAGAAATACTTCAATCATTAAAACTGCAACTTACCATCATCATTTCGTTTCCTCTTCTGTCCAGCCAATGACCCCACACCCTCACTAGGTGAACTTTGACCTCCAGCTACCTTCACCAGGGAGTCCAATGAATTAGAGCTAGACAAGCCACGCCCACTTCCTTTCAGTGCCTCCTTCAGACTGGCTGCTGCACTATGATTTGTTTCCAAGGTACGCATTTGGTAGGCTTCATGCCGAGGGTTAAAGAGAGGAGTAGGGGAAGATCCCAGTGCCTGACATGGGAGAAGAGAGAGTTAATTTAGTGGAGATCTGTGTGAGTGTTACCTACCATTGGTGTGAACTGTCCTCCAGGAAGATATTGAGGGTTATAACTCTGGGAAGATGGAGGGAATGAGTAATTATGTCATGACATATAACCATGATCTGGGGGGAATGAAGTTGAATGTCTAATAACGTCCAGTTTAGCCCCAGGGAAGTGACATGTGTAATAATAATCATGTATTTATACAGCTGATGATTAGAGTTCATATGAACTGAGACCCTTTACCACATTATTGTAAGGAGTACAGTGCTACACTTCATAGGAGGATGTCAGCTCAAGTCTGATAGAGTTTGTGATGGAACACACTGTCTTTCACAAAAAGTCCCACATTTAGTTGCTAAAAATTTCCCACATGACTGACACATATCTTACATTTGTTCGTCTCCTTTTTTCTTTATTTCTCCTCCTAAACTCGATGTCTTTCTGACGACGATTCTTGAAAATCTCATCCTCCACCTTACCTAACTCTAGAGGTCACATGATCACATGCCACACCTGTACCCACTAACGACATGACATACCTGTTAAAATCCTCTGAACTCTAGAGAGGTTGACACGCCCATTGAATGTCAGATAACCCTAAATAAAGGAAAGGTTTAAAGGTCACCAGTATAGAGTTAGCTATTCCTCAGAATATTTTCAATATTATTCTCAGCTGTAGTAGTTCAAGTTTTATATCTGAGGTCATTATTTATAACCAAAGAAGTGGTGATCTCATTTGGTAAGGGGTCATCAACTTTAATGCCACAAAACATTAGACTAGAGCAAAATCAATGGAAAGACCACGCCCCTCAAAATTAAATCATAGACAATTGTTTTCACAGTCAATGGCCAACAACAAATATTATAGTGACAATAAAGTGCGAGTGAAATGAACCAGATCTATGTATGTCAGGTCTAACAGCTCCTGCTAAACTTAACTCCTACACTACCTCTTCACCCAACTCCTACACCACCTCTTTACCCAACTCCTACACCACCTCTTTACCCAACTCCTACACAACCTCTTTACCCAACTCCTACACCACCTCTCTAACCAACTCCTACCTCTCTACCCAACTCCTACACCACCTCTTTACCCAACTCCTACACCACCTCTCTACCTGACTCCTACACCACCTCTCTACCCAACTCCTACCTCTCTACCCAACTCCTACACCACCTCTTTACCCAACTCCTACACCACCTCTTTACCCAACGTTAAAGGTGACTCACATGTGTCTGTGGGACCACCTGTTTGTAGAGTCGTATGAGTCTGTCGATGGCACCTTCTCTGATCTCCAATGAGGGGAGGTGAGGGAGGAAGTCATTGCCCACAAAGAAACACATGAACACCCAGTCATCGATGGCTCGCTGGGAGAGGGAGGAGACCAGTAAATGTGATGTCACATATCCAAATGACACACCTCCATTCTAACCCCCTCTAGAGAATACGACCCCTTAACCAGGAAACAAGATTCACTAGAACATCTACCAACCAAGACTACACAGAGCCATGCTATACCCAGAGTTCGGAGGAGTTGTGCTCTATACTCTAATTAAAGCACTCTGTATCTCACTATAGCCGAACATACCTCCAGTTCAAAGGGAAATGGCAGACCGTCTATTCTCAGCTCTCTCTCCAGATACTACAGAGTTAAAATATTAACCATACCATTACATACTGAGTCTATAATGTCATTATGATGTCATCACTTGCTTCTCTGAGGACACACAATCTTATGAATATAAACTCCTTCTCCATGGCAACGCCACTGCTGCTGGCAAACTGGTCAAACTCCCCCGACTTCTCTCTGGCCTCACCCGTGCACTCCTTGAGGGTGTGGCCTGAGTAATGAAAAATATAAGCCACAAAGGGTTACACATTAATTCTAAGTATCACAAGAATAATAAATTTTGTGGATAAAGATTTTAAACAATTTGTTCTATACTAATATACACATAATAAATTTCGTGGGTAAATTCACAAAAAATGAAAATTTTAACTCCTTGAATAACCTCTTCGCATACAATTAACCCCTCTCTTACCAAGCTGTCCGCATATTTCACACGACCTATTCTGATTCTGGTTTGGTTTAAACTCCTCCCTCAATATAGTAAAGTGCGGCTCATGAGTGGCCAGTCCGAGCATGATGAGGTCAGCATCGGCACCGTACAGACAGTGGTGAGTGTTGGGGTCGTGGTCTGGTTGTCCACGTTGACGACGAATATAATCCATGATCTTGTGTTCCCCCTCACCTGGGACATTGGCGTCGGACAGGAGAACCTGACAATCATATTGTATAGACACTACTCTTCACATTGAAATGAACATTAGATAAAGCCCCTCCCCCTCACTCCCAACCTATCTTTATAGAGTTTAACAACAAAATTGATGGATTCTTCATCTTAGAGGAAAACTTCATGAACACAACATTGCTTCCAATTTCAACACCAAGGACTGGTTAGATTCCAATTCCAATAATACTGAGGACTAGTTTAGTTCCGGTTCCAATGATGGAATATGAGTAGGTATATAATATACCTTAATCCCCTGCCATGCTGGGTTGTTGTTCATGCGGTCATGAATGTAGTACTGGAGACAGAGAGCTAGACGTGCCATGAACTCTGTACCGGGGGTAATGCAGTTACTATCAAAGTGAGACCCCTTGGGTTTGGGAGGCGGAAGATCACACCCCTTCAATTCTAACTCTGCCCTCACACGAGATATGTCTTCTTGTTTCTCACTGTATGGGCAGAAACGATTAAGTGAACTCAGTGTGCTTTAATTAGAACAAAGCCGGCACTGGTACTCATACAAATTTTATTATAAAGCACAATATGACCTTAAAGCAAGAATTTGTCCTAATAATAAGTTCTGAACTCTCTGACAGGACACAGGACAGTCTCATAACTGTAATATTATTCCATGTCAGTTCTGTAGCTTCACTTCCTGTTTATTGATTGCCTAGCAACTATTAGCTTACAATAAATTTGAATTGAGTGCTGCTATCAGGTAGTTACATAACTAAAGGCTCTGTCCTATAGTCTATTAATAAAGGTTCTGTCCTGTAGGACAATGTACAGAGTCTCATAACTAAAGGCTCTGTAGAGTGGCAGTGATGTAATTTGGTATTGGTTATCAAATTTAAAAACACTAAACAGTGAACCTTTAGATAATAGTCGTTCTTGTCACACCCACCCATCAGACAACTTCCCAAACATGGACTCACATGGCTTCCTTGGCAGCACGGAACCTCCTTGAGCGTTGTTGGTTCATCTTTGCACGAGGGGCTACCCCATCAATGGCCATATAGAGGAGACGACGAGGACGAACAATGTTGAAGATGCGATCAATGTACTCAAAAATAGCGGCCATCATCTCGTCTTCATCCTTGGGGGCAGGTCTGAATAGAGAGGTTCACTATATGAGACATATCTACAGGGGAATACTGTGAAACCAATGTAAACCTCCATCCAATAGAACACGTAAAGCTATCTCAATACAGAGCTTTAGGTCATCCATTCCCATGACAACACTAATAACCCTTACTTGTCCTCTGGATGATAACACTGATAACCCTTACTTGTCCTGTGGTGTAATAACACTATAACTAATAACCCTTACTTGTCCTCTAGGTGACAACAATAATAACCCTTACTTGTCATATAGGTGACAACAATAATAACCCTTACTTGTCCTCTGGGTGACAACACTAATAACCCTTACTTGTCCTCTGGGTGACAACATGGGTGTATGATTCCATTCATGTCTAGATAGAGGTTGTCGAATTCCACTTCATTGGGATTGGGTTGTGTGGCATCAATTGGAATAGAATATCCACTCACACTATGTGTCTAGAACAATCATGCAGTAAGTTTAGAATCACTTGGAGTCTGAAGGAACTGAATACAGACTACACTCCACATGGACAGATATTCCATGGTTACAGTAAACATTCAGACTACATATAACTATGGAGATTATAGTTCATATCTATGTATATAATGTGGATACCAATGTTATAGTACTGACATTTTAGACCTAAATAATGCCCACTACTTTCTAACTACTTGGGGTAACTCTGACTGACCTTCTCCTCCACACAGTAAACTATAATGGAGGGATACTTCCTCGACAGCCACCTGAAGAATGCTGGAACTCCCATAGTTACTAAGAACTAAAGTGATAATAATAATAATTACATATAATTATAAGGCATGCGCAAAATTTAATCGCGATTAAATTCATCGCGCGTACAGCTGACATAAGCTGATTATTATTATAATAATAATAATTATTAAAATAATAATAATTAGAGGAGAGTGAAAAGTGTTTGGTACATTACATGGTAGAACAATTCCAGAGCCTCCAACCACATGGATTTATCCGTATTTTTACGGATTTACACCTATAAATAACGGACTACGGAAATTGATTCAATTTATACCGAAGTAGCTATCTATTATATGTAATAATAATATGCTTGTACATTTGTCCGTACGTCTGTCTACGTATTCAAGAATAATTCATGAATAATTCATGAGCTAACGCAATTCCAAAGGTACCGGGTTCGATCCCAGGGATGGGCACCCACATTTTTTCTTCTTCTTTTCTTTCTTTTCTTCATTTTGTAACTTTTTCTTTTTTAACTTTTTTTTTCTTCTTCATTTTTTTTTTCTTCACTGGCACTGTGGATTTTGTGTCTTTTGTCATGGTCAGCTCTTATGTGGCATTTTCAGCCCCACAGGCACCACTGCGTGGTGGGTACTTGCTAGTGTATAATAATAGCGAACAGCTGTGAAATAACATTGTCCAGCAGAGGCTTAAAGAGTTGTTCATATTCCTCAAAACAGGTGATAAAAACAGTAAGTATATTTATTGTCAGATATTACTGGTGCATTGTTATTTATAGCTATAGCTTCTCCTATCAAGCACTATGATAGCTAAGACTCTTAATTCTAGCTCACAGTCTAGTCTATTTTTTTATCATTACTAATCACAAAATACCTGCACACGTAGGTGTGTGTCTTATAACAATAATAATGATAAAGAATGATGCAGGTCATTAAACTAGCTAGCTCTTGCACACGGTACACGTAGGTGTGTGTCTTATAAGGATGCAGGTCATTAAACTAGCTAGCTCTACGGAATTTACTACAAAAATACGGAAAGAGAGCAATTTTTGTACTGAAGTTATTCACTTCAAGTTGGAGGCTCTGCAATTCCTTGAAACATCATGAAGTGAGATGTGTACACTACTGTTATAGTGGGTGCTTGAGATTAAATGCATGTGATGAGAGATGCATACACAGAGGAGTCCTTGGCTCCCATGTCTAAACAGACCTATAGTCATACTGTGAGGTGTTCATGTCTAGTGTCCAACACTCCAAGGAATATCTAGAAGTATAATGTCAAAAAACTTGAACAACAATTGAACTTGTCACCAGATTCTATTTAACCTCTCAGCATATAAGGAACTTCAATTTCTGAAATGTTGCTATGAATTCCACTGATATATTCTGAAGTTGACATTCTTCTTCATATTTTCTTTATTATCCCATTAACTACAGAAGCTGTAGAGTGGAGCTTTTCATTGCATAAAGTCATACTCACGATCAACTATGTTGGACCAAATAATGTCATTTTCCTTCATATAGCACTGATGAACTGGAGTGAGGTCAGAATACTAGCAAGGGACCAGTGTTTCCAGATCACATGAACTTCTATTTTTGTCCCTAGAATTCCCTAAAACCCATATCCTGTTTTTTCCATATAGCATCCTGTCATTACTATCATACATTTGTGAATTAACAGCTTTACACGTCAGAGTTTGGATTAAAAGTAACACAATTACAGAGTAATGACCCACTTGTCATCAGGAAGGCATCAACAGTTTAAGTGTGCAGAGTGACATACACACTTCAAAGAGACGAGGGATTTTCTCTCTCAGCAATGTAGCTACAAATTGATGAGCCCAGCTAACATTGGTCAACATGACATCAGTCTTATCAGAAGCATAACCTATAATTATAGATCATGTTATAAAGAAGTATATCTCATTTCAAACTGGTAAAGGATAGCATTAGTAAGTGAATCAGCATTGCCTTCAGCATGGCTTTTGACTCTTCACGTTACATATGAATTAGTTAAAAAAATTTTTTTTAAGCTGAAGCCTAGTGCAAATCTCCCTAGATTCACTATTATTCAAAAAATCTCTCCCTGATCCCTAAATCACTCAATTGTTCCCCGGATCTAGGGACTTTCCCCTAAATATGGAGACACTGCAAGGGTCTTGTGAAGCCGCTCTTCATCAACGAAGGGGAAGAGAGCCACACCCTGCCATGCATACTTCTTCCCATTCAGGTCTATCCTGAAGTCTGTTGGGTAGAAGTCAATAATGGAGGAGTCCTGTAAAGAGGAACAATATATTGACCTCTGACACCTCTGTATACACTCTATTCTAACCCCCTGAAATGAGGACACCTCTGTATACAGTGGAATGTCAACCCCCTGAAATGCCTGCCAGTACATCAGTACATAAGCATATAGCTAGAGGAGTAGTTGGTCTATTCAGCAGATGTACATGTTGTGTTAGAATGGAAGTAGTACAGTAGACTTTCCGAATAACGGACACTTTGGGACATAGCTTTCTGTCCATTATTTGGGATATGTCATTTATCATCCCAGTCATTGCCATCAATATGACACAAACAGGAAGTGAGTCATCTCCAGTTAAATACTCATCTGCTGAACAATTTGCTGTCCTCACTGGGAACCCCAAACTTGTCCTTGTAATATGTACCTCTCCTTCCAGCCATCTTCCCACAGATGAACTCCTCGTCAATATCTGTAGGGGAGGGAAGGAATGAGTGAAGAGGGGAGAAAGATAGGGAGAGGAGGAGAGAGATGGGGAGTGAGGAGATAGGGAGAGGAGGAGAGAGATAGTGGGTGAGGAGAGGAGATAGTTCTCTATCTCTGAACAAAGACCTATCTGGTCACCTATGGTGGTATAATTTATTTGTGGTTCATAGAGAAATAGAAATCTTTGTAATCCCTCACTTCCTGGAGTGAGTTATGTGTAATATTATACCAGTAGCAAAAGTAAACAGAGATACCCACAACCTCCTCTATTACTGCTAATAGTAATCAGTGTTATAATAACTATGTTGATTATCATGAATATCATTAATGACACCACCCCCCCATATTAACAATGGCTTCTAGCTCAACTAAAGACTACAAGTTCATATCTGAACCAGATGATGCTCTAAAGTGTATGATCTGTTTGTCTGTGGCCAAGGATCCATGGCAACATGGCCATGGAGAATGTGGCAGGCTATTCTGTAAGGAGTGTATAGACAAGAATGGAGAAGACAAGCCTTGTCCTAACTGCAGGATGGAACAACCACAGTACTTTCCAGACAGTAGAAGTAAGTATGATGACTTTCTCTTCTTCTTTTCTTACATACTTATTCTATAGGTAAGAGAGATATCAGAGCTCACCCTGTGAAGTGTGATAATGTTGAGAGAGGATGTGAATGGGAGGGAACTGTTGGTACATTAGAGGAACACATAGCTGTGTGCCAGTTCACTCCAGTTCCCTGCCCCAAACAGTGCGAAGATACCATATTACTCCTTCGAAAAGATTTAGACCACCACATAAATAACGAGTGTCCGAACAGAGACTGTGAATGTGAATATTGTGGAGAGAAGGGCACGTATGCTAATATAACACAGATCCATTATGCTGTATGTGATGAGAAAATAGTTTCCTGCCCTAATGAAGGCTGCACTGAGACCATGAAACGTCATAAGATTGAAGATCATGTTGAGGATGACTGTGAGTATACTGAGATGTCATGTAAATATGCAAACATTGGATGTGAGGTAAAGTTGAAGAGAAAAGATATGAGAGCACATGAAGAAGATGACAAGATCCACCTCCACCTAGCACTAGGTGCTGTGGTTGAGTTAAAAGATAAACTTCGAAACACCGTAGGTAGATTGGAGTATGGTCTGTTATTGGCCAATCAAAAGATAAAATTATTATCAAGAGAAGAAAAAGAAACATGGAAAGAACAAGAGACTATTTTAATGACCTTCAAACTAACAGATTATCAACATACAGTGGAGAATGATGAATACTTTATGTCACCATCTTTCTACACCAGTCCAGAGGGATACCACATGTCTGTTGAAGTGGATGCTAATGGTGATGATGATGGTGAAGGAACACATGTATCTGTATATGTTCACATATTAAAAGGGAAAAATGATTCTAAATTGAAGTGGCCATTCATTGGAAGTGTCAAGATTGAATTACTAAATCAGTTGGAAGATGACAACCATCACATCAAAACAGTATTATTTGAAAAACAAGACAATGTACAAGTTGGATCTTCTCTGGGTTATCCTCAGTTTATTCCACACTCTATGCTTGATCACAACCCATCCAGTAACACACAGTACCTTAAGGATGACACTCTGCACTTCAGATTCAATCGTCACAAGTCAAACAGAACGAGACAGTTCCTGAAGGATGACACTCTGTACTTCAGAGTGTCAGTTAAAGTACCTGACTACAAGCCTTGGCTGGAGTACACAGCAAATTAATATCTCCATACTTATAAACATTGAACTATAAACTCTCTCTATTAACTCAATGTTATCTCTATATGAATTAAAGTAAGTGAAATTTGTATCTTGCAACTTACCATACTAAAACCCAACTCATACACCATCCCTTTAGAATTCTATTCATCACTGTAGAGCTGATTATTTCTAGGGAAGATGAGTGTCTGTGGGACCACCTGTTTGTAGAGTTGTCGATGGCCCCTTCTCTGATCTCACGAGGGGAGGTGGGAGAAGTCATTACCAACAAAGAAACACATGAACACCCAGTCATCAATGGCTTGCTTGGAGAGAGGGGACCAGTAAGTGTGATGTCACATACTTAAATGGCACACCTCCATTCAAGCAATAAAGGAGTTTGTACATTATACTCTAATTAGAGCACCCTGTATCTCACTATAGTTGTGCATGCCTCCAGTTCAAACCATCTGTTGGCAAACTGGTCAAACTCCCCCCCCCCCCCCCCCCCCCGACTTCTCTCTGGCATTGCCCATGCACTCCTTGAGAGTGTGGCCTGAGTGATGAAAAATATAAGCCACAAAGGGGTTACAGCATTAATTCTAAGTATCATACAAGCTGACACACTAGTGGGTAAAAATTTTAACCCATTAATTTTGTTATATATTATACTAATACACACATAATAAATTTTGTGGGTAAATTTCAGAGTATTCACAAAAAAATGACTTCTTAAAAATAATGTTGATGACGAACATAATCCATGATCTTGTGTTCCCCCTCACCTGGAACATTGATGTCGGACAGGAGAACCTGACAACAATTCAGAAGCTATTATTCACATTGAAATGAACATTATATAAAGCCCCTCCCCCTCACTCCCAAAACTAAATATTTACTCTAAACTCTGATGAACTTGAGTGAGGTCAGGGTACAGGGGCCTCTCTTCGTCCACGAAGAGGAGGACCCTGCCATGCATACTCCTTCCTGGACAGATGACACTGATCAAGTAAGTACTTTAGCCAAGTAGAATTTCTAATAAATGCTGTATTTCAATGCAGATGCTTCTCATCATGTTGATGGTGATTGAAACAAATGGAAGAGTGGATCAGTTGAACTTTGCTTCAAGGATACACAACTAAATGTGTCATGGTACATTCAGGTTCATCCTGAAATGTGTTGGGTAGAAGTCAATAATGGAGGAGTCCTATAAACACCTTCTTTAAATTCTCACCTGAGGACACCTCTGTATACACTCTATTCCAACTCCCTGAAATGAGGACACCTCCAAATGAGGTCCATAGAGTCTATAAATACAGGGCACTTCAAGGCTGTTCACTTTCCCACCAGTAACTTCCACAAAGCCTTTGTTTATTTCCCTTCTTAGAAATATTAGAATGTAGGTACCAAGTTGTAAGGTACATGGCCAACAATCTCTTTCAGGATGCAACTGCAACTGCATGTTCATCGCAAGGGTTCCCAGGCTCTTCCTAAGCAGCAAACATGAGGATCCCAGTCTTTCATATAGGCAAGGTAGCCTCTGAGGTAGGAATGTACTTCTACAATCACCAAGTTTGTTGTGGTGACTTGGCTTGCCATCTCTGGGTACTTACTATAAGATAGCTACAATATAGCTGCCTGCCAGTGATGCTGTAGTATAATCAGCTATACAGTGCAGAGTACTTGCATAATATAAAATCCTGTATTGTGTTAATAACACAAAATTATTGATACACAACTTATCAAAAGATGTTAGAAGGTGTAATGTGATGGCCTAGAACTTGTAATAGTTCATAGCTAGACATTAGTTGTTTGAGGCCTTTCCCCCCTCCCCCCCAACCCCTCTAGAAAGGACAACCCCTCTAGAAAGGACAAAACCATGGGTCCCAAGCATGTCCTTTCAGAGGGGTTCCAGTGTACACTCTATTCCAACCCTCTGTAATGAGGACACCTCTGTATATACTATACAAACACCCTGAAATAAGGACACCTCTGCATACAGTGGAACGTCAACCCCCTAAATGCTTGCCAGTACATCAGGACATAAGCTAGAGGAGTAGTTAGTCTATTCAGCAGATGTACATGTTGTGTTGGAATGGAAGTAGTAATAGTAGATGATCAATTCACATCACTAACCAGGCTGACAACCAAGGCCAACATTAATGCAGACAGCCAGGGTGACAACCAGGCAGAGGACCTGGCAGACATTAATGCAGACATTTATTCAGAGAGATTTGCTAACAGATATACTGTGGTTGCTACCTAGAGCAGTCCTGACTGCACTGAATGGGCATCACACAGGGCCACACCTCCACCTAGAGCAGTCCTGACTACACTAAATGGGTACTACAAAGTTAAAATTTGGTTTATATATTTTTACCCCTTTTATCATCATTGTTGGTCTTTGTTTGCCAGTTTCTTGGTGTAAAAAGGGTTAATTAAAGCCATAAGCTATGGAGTGTAGTAAAGGTTCAGTTCTCCTCACCCCATTCCTCATGAGAAGATGTCACGAGGGGGGCAGGAACTTCCCACTGCTCTCTGGGAACACACACATCAGCTGCTATAGAGGGCGAAAAGGCACTGTTCCTTGATCAAAGTCATTTATGTTCTTGAAGTCAGAGGCAAAGGGAGCATAATGGAAGAGATAGAACCACTTCCATGAGGAACAACCCTGAGTGGGAGGGGCAGAGTGTTGTAGAGGGCAGGGGTGGAAGAAAGGGAGTGTAATGGAAGGGATGGAATTACTTCCACAGGGTAAGAGAGAGGTTCGGTTGAAGAAACATAATGATAACTACTCCTAAGGAAGGTGTGGATTAGAAAGGGAATAAGAATGATGATCCCTTACCTATCATCTGGTGTACTTCTCTATTAACTCTATCCCTCCTACCATCCATAACCCCTTACTGACCTGGTAGTAATACCCCAGGACCCAACAGAGTCCTCTAGTGTACTGTTCTGTCAAACTCTCACGAAATTTGCTGTCCTCACTGGGAACCCCAAATTTGTCCTGGTAATACCTCTCCTTGTAACCATCTTCCCACAGAAGCAGGGCTGCCAAGTAGATTTTTGAAAAATTCTTGAGAGTTGCTGGTTCAGTAGCTAAACATAGTATCAGTCGTATCTTGTGTATGTAGCTATAACACTGGTAATAAGTATTATCATGAATATTATTAAAAATCGTTTCTTTTCAATTGTGCTCAGCCATCTGTCTGTGAGACAGTAAGTGTGTGACTGGTAGGCCGTTGACTAGACTTGTGAATTATTCAACTGTGCCTAAGTTATCTACCTGTGATTTAGCTATAAATATTAAATGAAAGATTCAAAGATCAGTGAGATTTCACAAGTTTATAGTGAGTTCTTGAGAGCATGCTCATTCTAGTGAGACTCACAAAAATTCAGTGAGACTTGGCAGCCCTGCAGATGAACATTATCCTCTGCCTCCTCGTCACTATCTGTAGGGGAGGGAGATAGGGAGTGAGCAGTTCTATATCACTGCACAAAGATTCATCTGGTCAATTATGATGCCATTTTATTGGTTATAAAATTACAATGTGTAAGTTCATAGAAAAAGTCATTCCTCACTTCCTGGAGTAAGCTATGTGATATTATTATGCATTACTGAGATAGCCACTACCACCACCGCTGCTGCTGCTGCTACTGCTAATAGTAATCATAATCAGATGATGTAATGTTGATTATTGTGAATATCATTAATGGCACACCCTTTTAACTAACAATGGCTCTTTTCTTTGACTCTAGCCCTAGCTCTAGCCCTAGCTCTAGCCCTAGCTCTAGCTTTAGCCTTAGCCATATCCTTTTCTATGACTTTGGCCCTATCCCTATCCCTATCCCTAGCCCTATTCCTGATCCTGGCCCTGGCTGTGGCCCTAGCTCTAGCCCTAGCCCTAAAGACTATGAGTACAAGTTCACATCTGAACCAGATGATGCTCTAAAGTGTATGATCTGTTTTTCAGTGACTAAGGATCCATGGCAACATGGGAAGTGTGGCAGGCTATTCTGTAAGGAGTGTATAGACAAGAACAGAGAAGACAAGCCTTGTCCTAACTGTGGGATGGAACAGCCACAGTACTTTGAAGACAGTAGAAGTAAGTACAACAACTTTCTCTTCTCCAATATTCATTCTTTTCTTTCATACCTATTCTATAGGTAAGAGAGATATCAGAGCTCTCCCTGTGAAGTGTGATAATGTTGAGAGAGGATGTGAAAAGGAAGAAACTCTTGGTACATTAGAGGAACATGTGGCTGTGTGCCAGTTCACTCCAGTTCCCTGCCCCAAACAGTGTAAAATAGTGTTACTCCTTCGAAAAGATTTAGACAACCACATAAATAACGAATGTCCGAACAGAGACTGTGAATGTGAGTATTGTGGAGAGAATGGCACATATGCTAATATAACACAGATCCACTCTGCTGTATGTGAGAAAATAGTTCCCTGCCCTAATGAAGACTGCACTGGGACCATGAAATATCATATGATTGAAGATCATGTTGAGGATGACTGTGAGTATACTGAGGTGTCATGTAAATATGCAAACGTTGGATGTGACGTCAAGCTGAAGAGAAAAGATATGAGAGCACATGAAGAAGATGACAAGATCCACCTCCACCAAGCACTAGGTGCTGTGGTCGAGTTAAATGATAAAAGCGTACAACTGCAAGACACCAGCTTACAGCTTCAAGAAAAACTGCAAGATATCAACTTACAGCTTCAAGACACCATAAGTAGAATGGAGTACGGTCTGAATAATATATCAAGATGGAGGTGGAAACAAGAAATTATTTTAATGACTTTCAAACTAACAGATTACCAACATAAAGTGGAGAATGATGAAGAGTTTAAGTCACCATCTTTCTACACCAGTCCAGAAGGATACCACATGTCCATTAAAGTGTATATTAATGGTAATGGTGATGGTAAAGGAACACATGTATCTGTCTTTGTGTACATATTAGAAGGGAGAAATGATTCTAAATTGAAGTGGCCATTTATTGGAAGTGTCAAGATTGAATTACTAAATCAGTTGAAAGATGGCAGCCATCACATCAAAACAGTACCATTTAAATTAGAACACAATACACAAGTCGGATCTTCTCTGGGTTATTCTCAGTTTATTCCACACACTGAGCTCAGTCAAAACTCATCGTACAACAGAGAGTACCTGAAGGATGACACTCTGTACTTCAGAGTGTCAGTTAAAGTACCTGACCGCAAGCCTTGGCTGGAGTGCACAATGAAGTAACATATCTCAATACTTATAAACAAACTTTCTTTATTAGTAGAACTTAATGTCATATCTACGTGTATAGTAACTGAAAAAAATTCCATGCAAATTTGTGGCGACACAGTTTCAGCAGCTTTTATAGATATTGTAAAAGCTACTGGAATAGCCTACTAGTGAACTTACATAGGACTACACTAAAGTAGTGGAGCATACTAGTCCTGAGAGGTACCACCCGGCTATTGAAACAGTAACAGTGATGGTGAAGAAATACTTCATTCATTAAAAATTGATGATAATAAACTTACCATCATCATTTTGTTTCTTACCTTTGACTCCATCTCATCACTAGGTGAACTCTAAACCCCAGCCAGAGAGTCCAACAAATGAGTGCTAGATCCCACTTCCTTTCTGTGCCTGGCTGCTGCACTCTGGCTTCCAAGGTACGCATTTGGTAGGCTTCATGCTGAGGGTTAAAAAGAGAAGTAGGGGAAGATCCCAGTGCCTGACATGGGAGGAGAGAGTTAATAGGTAATTTAGTGGAGATCTGTGTGAGTGGTTACCTACCATTGGTGTGAACTGTCCTTCAGGAAGATATTGAGGGTTATAACTCTGGGGAGATGGAAGGAATGAGTAATTATGTCATGACATATAACCATGACCTGGGGGGAATGTCTAGTTACATTCACTTTAGCCCAAAGGTAATGACATGTGTAATTATTTATACTGCAGATGATTAGTGTTTATTATGTACTGAGACCCTTTACCATACTATTGTAAGGCGTACAGTGCTACAAAAATCCTCTTCATAGAAGAATGTCAGATAGAGATTAACTCAATGTGTGTGTGTGTGTGTGTTTGTGATGGAACATATTGCATGGCCGGAGCCACCGCTACGGCTGGTACGGCCATGGCCGTACCACCTTTTGGGAAAACCTACGCTTCAATTTACCTTTCATGCATGGTGTGAATTGCAACAATGCTATTGAATTGTGCAAAGCTCAAAAAGGATACATGTCTGGTCCATCCAGACATGCACTCTTTGTGGTCGTCCATATGAGTTAGAATTGGATTTTGTGTGCAATTTCTACAAAGAAGACCTCTCCAAACAACAGCTTCAGGCTCAGCTTCCCTCTTGAAAGCTTTTGTTGATACTTCCATGAAGGATATGGAATTAACTATACATAACGTTAAGTTGTTGTCAGAGATGTCACCTCCTCAAAGAGTAGCATACTAGTATTCGAATGCGTGGATTGTTCTCAAACTACTGTTAGTAATGCCACCTACAAATGCTACATCTGAGCGTTCTTTTTCAGCTCTAAGGAGGAAACTTGCGGACCACAATGAATCAAATACGATTAAACAAATGGCTTTTAAATATTCACTCTGATAAAACTGACAGTTTAAATCTTAGTTCTATTGATGATGAATTTGTTGGACAGAGAGAAGGTAGACTTAGAGTGTTTGGGAAATTTAATGTGTAAATTTTTTTTACTTTGTGTGATTTGATTCTACAATATTAATTTGAACATTGTGAATTCGTTAACCCCCCAATGGCCGTACCACTTCAAAAGAGCTGGCTCCGGCTCTGTATTGTCAATTTTTCACAAAAAGCCCTACATTTAGTTCTTAATACTGACATAACATGAATGAATTATTCCATAATAAAAATTATAACCATGATCTGAAGTCATATTTAGGTGTATAAAACTATTTATACTGCAGGTGATTAGTATTGAAACCCTTTACCATATTATTAAGGAGTACAGTGCTACAAAAATCCTCTTCACAGGACAATATTCATAACTTACAACTGTCCTGGAATGGCCGGGACAGTCCCGGTATTCTAGTCTGCCAGAGTGTCCTGCCCGGTACTACAACTTGCCTATTCAATGTCCCGGCCAGGAGGCAAAGAGGCAGATAGCTACGTAAATTGTGGATTAATTATTAGTTTACATAGCGCCTGGCAAGCTGCAAGAGGTCAATTGAACTATACATATAAGCTGACTTTGCACTGCATGGCTGTCACATAGCTCAAGCTACACAGTACATGATTGTAATTAAGTCACATGAATTTCCAGCTGCTGTAGAATCATTAGTAGAATTATAAGGATATTCATAGAGGGTGTGACATGATTTAATGGCTTGTCCAGGTCTGACACTTGGAGAAGTTGGAAGCTATGAATATTAACAGAACAGAGATTTACAAACTCAATGTGTTGTGTGGTGTCGTGTGTGTGTGTGTGGGTGTGTGTATTGTGTGTGTCTGTGTGTGTGTGTGTGTGTGTGTGTGTGTGTGTGTGTGTGTGTGTGTGTGTGTGTGTGTGTGTGTGTTCATGATGGAACACACTGTGTGTTTCATTCTCTCAAATAATATGCTAAAAATTTTCACATGACTGACATTCATCTTACATTTGTTCATCTCCTTTTTTCTTTATTCCTCCTCCTAAACTTCTGACGACAATTCTTGAAAATCTCATCCTCTACTTCTAGAGGTCACATGATGACACCCACATCCACACACCCACTAATGACATGACATACCTGTTAAGATCATCTGAACTCTAGAGAGGTTAACACGCCCATTGAATGTCAGATAACCCTAAATAAAGGAAACACTTGTAAAGGTTTAAAGGTCACCAGTATAGATTTGGTTATTTCTCATATTATCTTCACTATTTGAGGTCATTTATAACACAAGAGGTGGTGATGTCATTCAGTAAGAAGTTTAATGCCACAAAATTAGACTAGAGCAAAGACCACGCCTCAAAATTAAACCTTAGACAATAGTTTTCACAGTCAATGGCCAACTACAAATATAGTGACAATAAAGTACGAGTGAAATGAACCAGATCTGTGTATGTTAAGTCTTCACTAACTGTGATAATACATTATAACAGCTCCTAAACTTAACTCCTACACCACCTCTCTACCCAACTCCCACACCACCTCTCTACCCAACTCCTACACCACCTCTCTACCCAACTCCCACACCACCTCTCTACCCAACTCCCACACCACCTCTCTACCCAACTCCCACACCACCTCTCTACCCAACTCCCACACCACCTCTCTACCCAACTCCCACACCACCTCTCTACCCAACTCCCACACCACCTCTCTACCCAACTCCCACACCACCTCTCTACCCAACTCCCACACCACCTCTCTACCCAACTCCCACACTACCTCTCTACCCAACTCCCACACCACCTCTCTACCCAACTCCTATACCACCTCTCTACCCAACTCCTACACCACCTCTCTACCCAACTCCTACACCACCTCTCTACCCAACTCCTACACCACCTCTTTACCAACTCCTACACCACCTCTCTACCCAACTCCTACACCACCTCTTTACCAACTCCTACACCACCTCTCTACCCAACTCCTACACCACCTCTTTACCAACTCCTACACCACCTCTCTACCCAACTCCTACACCACCTCTTTACCAACTCCTACACCACCTCTCTACCCAACTCCTACACCACCTCTTTACCAACTCCTACACCACCTCTCTACCCAACTCCTACACCACCTCTTTACCAACTCCTACACCACCTCTCTACCCAACTCCTACACCACCTCTTTACCAACTCCTACACCACCTCTCTACCCAACTCCTACACCACCTCTTTACCAACTCCTACACCACCTCTCTACCCAACTCCTACACCACCTCTTTACCAACTCCTACACCACCTCTCTACCCAACTCCTACACCACCTCTTTACCAACTCCTACACCACCTCTCTACCCAACTCCTACACCACCTCTTTACCAACTCCTACACCACCTCTCTACCCAACTCCTACACCACCTCTTTACCAACTCCTACACCACCTCTTTAGAATTCTATTTATTACTGTAGAGATGATTACTTCTAGAGAAGATGAGAGGTTAAAGGTGACTCACATGTGTCTGTGGGACCACCTGTTTGTAGAGTCATATGCGTCTGTCGATGGCCCCTTCTCTGATCTCCAATGAGGGGAGGTGAGGGAGGAAGTCATTACCCACAAAGAAACACATGAACACCCAGTCATCAATGGCTCACTGGGAGAGGGAGGAAACCAGTAAGTGTGATGTCACATACCCAAATGACACACCTCCATTCTAACCCCCTCTAGAAAATATGAGGAAAGGAGGCCATCTCTCAGGCCAAAGATTCACTAGAACATCTACCAACTAAGACTCCAAGAGATTGAACAACAATTGAACATGATACCAGATCCTATTTCACCTCTCAGGATTATCTTCATTACCAACAATTTCTGAAATGTTACTATGAATTCCACTGATATATTCTGAAGTTGACATTCTTCTTCAAATTTTCTTTATTATCCCATTAACTACAGCAACTGTAGAGTGGAGCTTTTCAACTCTTCATCACATAAAGTCATACTATGGACTATGTAATGTCATACAGCACTGATGAGCTGCTCAGAGTACAGACTAGCAAGGACCTTGTGAAGCCACTCTTCATCAACGAAGGGGAGGAGAGCCACACCCTGCCACGCATATTTCTTCCCATTCAGGTCTATCCTGAAGTCTGTTGGGTAGAAGTCAATAATAGAGGAGTCCTGTAAAGAGGAACAATCTATTGACCTCTGACACCTCTGTATACACTCTATTCTAACCCCCTGAAATGAGGACACCTCTGTATACAGTGGAATGTCAACCCCCTGAAATGGCTGCCAGTACATCAGGACATAAGCATTTAGCTAGAGGAGTAATTGGTCTATTCAGCAGATGTACATGTTGTGTTAGAATGAAAATAGTAATAGGTAATAGCAGATGGTCCAATAGTCCATTACTAACCAGGCAGATACAGTAACCAAGCTGACATTAATGTAGACATTAATGCCAGAGCAAAGCTTTGTTTATAAAAAAATAAAACATAGTCTTGTAAACTAGTATAGCCTTGAGAATGATAAACAGAGAGATTTGCATGTATGGATGGGATAGCTACCTAGAGAATACAAAGTTTTATAATATTTCCATTATTTTCCCCCTATTTGTTACAGTTGCTCTTTGTTTGAGTTAATTAAGCTATGGAGTGTAGTAAAGAATTTCCTAGTTCTCCTCACCCCATTCCTCATGAGAAGATGCAATGAGGGGGGCTGTAACTTCCCACTGCTCTCTGGGAACACACCTATCAGCTGCTCTAGAGGGCAAAAAAGGACAGTTCCTTGATCAAAGTCATTTCGGACATCTTTTATGTTCTTGAAGTCAGAGGCATAATGGAAGGGATAGAACCACTTCCATGAGGGATAACCCTGAGTGGGAGGTGGTTAAAAGAGGAGGGCAGGGGTGTGGTTAAGGGAGGAGGAGGAAAGGGAGTGTAATGGAAGGGATGAAACTACTTCCATAGGGTAAGAGAGAGGTTCAGTTGAAGGAACATAATGGAACTATATACCCCCAGGGAAAGTGTAAAGGGAGTAAGGATGACAATCCCTTACCCAAATATATTTAATTCTGAGTCCTGTTCCCCCCCTCCCACCCCCACCATCCTTAACCCCTTACTGACCTGATATATAGTAATACCCCAGGACCCAACAGAGTCCTCTAATGTACTGCTCTGTCAAACTCTCACGAAATTTGTTGTCCTCACTGGGAACCACAAACTTGTCCTGGTAATACCTCTCCTTCCAACCATCTTCCCACAGATGAACATTATCCTCTGCCTCCTCATCACTATCTGTAGGGGAGGGAGGGAGCATTTCTATATCACTGAACAAAGATTCATCTGGTCACCCATGATACCATTTTATTGGCTATAAAATTAAGTTCATAATCATTCCTCACTTCCTGGAGTAAGCTCTATGCGATATTATTATGCATTACTCAAAGTAAAATGAGATCACCACCACTGCTAATAATGATGCAATGTTGATTGTTCATGAATATCATTTATGACACACCCTTTTAGATTTTTAGTTAACAATGGATTTTTCAACTAGCCTTGGCTTTGGCCTTCATCCTAGCCATGGCCTTGTCTTTGGCTATAGACCTAGACCTAGCCCTAGCCCTAGCCCTGATCCTGGCCCTGGCTGTGGCCCTAGCTCTAGCCCTAGCCCTAAAGACTATGACTACAAGTTCATATCTGAACCAGATGATGCTCTAAAGTGTATGATCTGTTTTTCAGTGGCTAAGGATCCATGGCAACATGGGAAGTGTGGCAGGCTATTCTGTAAGAAGTGTATAGACAAGAATGGAGAACACAAGCCTTGTCCTAACTGCAGGATGAAACAGCCACAGTACTTTGAAGACAATAGAAGTAAGTACAACAACTTTCTCTTCTTCAATATTCTTTCATACCTATTCTATAGGTATGAGAGACATCAGAGCTCTCCCTGTGAAGTGTGATAATGTTGAGAGAGGATGTGAAAAGGAGGAAACTCTTGGTACATTAGAGGAACACATGGCTGTGTGCCAGTTCACTCCAGTTCCCTGCCCCAAACAGTGTAAAATAGTATTACTCCTTCGAAAAGATTTAGAACACCACATAAATAACGAATGTCCGAACAGAGACTTTGAATGTGAGTATTGTGGGGAGAAAGGCACATATGCTAATATAACACAGATCCACTCTGCTGTATGTGACAAGAAAATAGTTCCCTGCCCTAATGAAGACTGCACTGAGACCATGAAATGTCATATGATTGAAGGTCATGTTGAGAATGACTGTGAGTATACTGAGGTGTCATGTAAATATGCCAACGTTGGATGTGAGGTAAAGTTGAAGAGAAAAGATATGAGAGCACACGAAGAAGATGACAAGATCCACCTCCACCTAGCACTAGGTGCTGTGGTCATGTTGAAAGATAAAAACGTACAACTGCAAGACACCAGCTTACAGCTACAAGAAAAACTGCAAGATACCAACTTACAGCTTCAAGACACCATAAGTAGAATGGAGTATGGCCTGAATAATATATCAAGAGAAGAAAGATGGATGTGGAAACAAGAAATTATTTTAATGACTTTCAAACTAACAGATTACCAACATAAAGTGGAGAATGATGAAGAGTTTAAGTCACCATCTTTCTACACCAGTCCAGAGGGATACCACATGTCCATTAAAGTGTATATTAATGGTAATGGTGATGGTGAAGGAACACATGTATCTGTCTTTGTGTACATATTAGAAGGGAGAAATGATTCTAAATTGAAGTGGCCATTCATTGGAAAAGTCAAGATTGAATTACTAAATCATTTGGAAGATGACAGCCATCACATCGAAAGAGTATCATTTGAAATGGAACACAATGCACAAGTTGGATCTTCTCTGGGTTATTCTCAGTTTATTCCACACTCTGAGCTCAGTCATAACACATCCTACAACAGAGATTACCTGAACGATGACACTCTGTACTTCAGAGTGTCAGTTAAAGTACCTGACCATAAGCCTTGGCTGGAGTGCACAATGAAGTAAAAACATTGAACTATGAACTTTCCCTATAAGTAGAACTTAATGTTATTGACTTAAAGTAACTTAAAAAATTTCCATCTTTTTTAATGCAAATTTGTGGTGACATTATAAAGAACAGTTTCAGCAGCTTTTAATTATTGTGGGATGGCTGACTATAGTAACTGGGATGGCTGAGTAGTGACTGGGATGGCCTACTAGTGAACTTACTTAGAATTACATAAAAAGGAGTGGAGTATACTAGTCCAGGGAGGTACCACCTCAGGTTATTGAAATAGTAACAGTGATTGTGAAGAAACACTTTAATCACTAAAAACTGCAACTTACCATCATCATTTCATTTCCTCTTCTGTCTAACCAATGATTCCATCTCATCACTAGGTGAAATCTGAACCCTAGCCAGAGAGTCCAACAAATGAGAGCTAAATAAGCCACACCCACTTCCTTTCAGTGCCTCTTTCAGACTGGCTGCTGCACTCTGATTGGTTTCCATGGTATGCATTTGGTAGACTTCATGCGAGGGTTAAAAGAGAAGTAGGGGAAGACCCCAGTGCCTGACATGGGAGAAGTTAATAGGTAATTTAGTGGAGATCTGTGTGAGTGGTTATCTACCATTGGTGTGAACTGTCCTCCAGGAAGATATTGAGGGTTATAACTCTGGGGAGATGGAGGGAATGAGTAATTATGTCATGACATATAACCATGATCTGGGGGGAATGTCTAGTCACATCCAGTTTAACCCACATGTATTTATACTTCAGATGATTAGTGTTCATATGTACTGAGACCCTTTATATGGGGGGGGAGGGGGGGGTGTAAAATTTTCTTTATAGGACAATATGTTAGCTCAAGTCCAACAGAGATTCACAAACTTAATGTGTGTTGTGCATGTACATGTTTATGCGTGCCTTTATCTTTCATATAAAGCTCTGCATCATTAAATTTCCCACATGACTGACATCCACCTTACATTTGTTTGTATCCTTTATTCCTCCTCTTAAACTCGATGTCTTTCTGACGATTTTTGAAAAACTCATCCTCCACTTTACCTAACTCTAGAGGTCACATGATCACATCATTCACTATTGACATGACATACCTGAATTTTAATTTTATATCATATTAGGGATGGGTGATAAAACGATTATCATGATAATCGTGATAAATTTCAAGGAGGTTCATCAGTCCTATGACCTTTATACTTGATAGATGTTAATGTGTATTGTGTACAGTGGCTAGAAACATGGCAAGTGACATGGCAAGTTCTTAGATATAGCTTATAGGCATGGCAGCTAGTAGCTCTGAGTTTTAGTGAAGAAAAAGAATGTTACTAGCATTGTCTGGGACTACTTCAGATTGAAAGCTACTGCTTGTGGAAGAGTCATTGATTCTGAGGCATCTCACCCTGTGTGCTTGTCATGCGTGAAGCAAAAGGAGGTAACTCTACTAATTTGTTAGTGCATGCATCTACGTGATCTGCATCCAGACCTGTACTATCTCCATGATTTCCAGGAAGATAGGTATAGCACTAGGGACAGCTACTATAGGCCACTCTAGAGGAGAGAGAAATATCATAATTACCATGATAATCATGATAATAATTTTGATGATAATCAGTTTGGTGATAAAATAGAATCACCCATCCCTATATCCTATCATATTTTATTCTCAGCTCATCTAAGAGGTGGTGATCTCATTTGGTAAGGGATCGTAAAATTTAATGCCGCAAAATTTATTTTTCTCCAAATTCATGGAAAGACCATGCCACAAAATTATATCTCAGACAATGGAAGTGATATTATCTGAAACACTTTATATTATCACAGTTAGCAGCAAACATCGATTATAGAAGTGTGAATGAAATGAACCATATCTACTAGACATCACCTCTTGAGAATTATTCTATTCATCACTGTAGACCTGATTACTTCTAGGGAAGGTTAGAGGTTAAAGTTAACTCACATGGGTCTGTGGGACCATGCACCTGTTTGTAGTGTAGTCGTAAGAGTCTTCCCCATCTCTGATCTCCAACGAGGGGAGGTGAGTGAGGAAGTCATTGCCCACAAAGAAACACATGAACACAGTCATCGATGGCTCACTGGGAGAGGGAGGAGACCAGTAAGTGTGATGTCACATACCCAAATGACACACCTCCATTCTAACCCCCTCTAGAAAATACGACCCCATAACCAGGAAATTCACACCCACCCACAAGACAACTTCCCAAACATGGACTCACATGGCGTCCTTGGCAACACGGAATCTCTCTTGAGTGTTGTTGGTTCATCTTTGCCTGAGGGGCTACCCCATCAATGGCCATATAGAGGAGATGACGAGGACGAACAATGTTGAAGATGCGATCAATATACTCAAAAATGGCTGCCATCATCTTGTCTTCATCCTTGGGGGCTGGTCTGAATAGAGAGGCTTACCATATGAGACATATCTACAGGGGAATACTGTGAAACCAGATGTAGACCTCCGTCCAATAGAACACGTAAAGCTATCTCAATACAGAGCTTTAGGTCATCCATTCCCACGACAACACTAATAACCTTAACTTGTCCTCTGGGTGACAATCCTTTAAACTTACATCACACAGGGCCACACCTCCACCTAGATCAGTCCTGACTACACTGAATGTGTATTACACAGGGCCACACCTCCACCTAGAGCAGACCTGACTACACTGAATGGGCATCACACAGGGCCACACCTCCACCGAGATCAGTCCTGACTACACTGAATGTGTATTACACAGGGCCACACCTACACCTAGATCAGTCCTGACTACACTGAATGTGTATCACACAGGGCCACACCTACACCTAGATCAGTCCTGACTACACTGAATGATTACACAGGGCCACACCTCTACCTAGAGCAGTCCTGACTACACTGAATGTGTATTACACAGGGCCACACCTCCACCTAGAGCAGTCCTGACTGCACTGAATGGGCATCACACAGGGCCACACCTCTACCTAGAGCAGTCCTGACTACACTGAATGGGCATCACACAGGGCCACACCTCTACCTAGAGCAGACCTGACTACACTGAATGGGTACTACAAAGTTAAAATATATTTTTACCCTTTTATCGTCATTGATGGTCTTTGTTTGCCTGTTTCTTGGTGTAAAAAGGGTTAATTAAAGCCATAAGCTATGGAGTGTGGTAAAGGATTTCCAAGTTCAGTTCTCCTCACCCAATTCCTCATGAGAAGAGGCAACAAGGGGGGCAGGAACTTCCCACTGCTCTCTGGGAACACACCCATCAGCTGCTCTGGAGGGCGAAAAGGTACTGTTCCTTGATCAAAGTCATTTCGGACATCTTTTATGTTCTTGAAGTCAGAGGCAAATGGAAGAACCACTTCCATGAGGGTCAAAATTATTTGGCATACTTCTCTATTAACTCTATCTCCACCACCACCCTTAACCCTTTACATACCTGATAGTAACATCCCAAGACCCAACAGAGTCCTCTAGTGTATTGCTCTGTCAAACTCTCACGAAATTTGCTGTCCTCACTGGGAACTCCAAACTTGTCCTGGTAATACCTCTCCTTCCAACCATCTTCCCATAGATGAACATTATCCTCTGCCTCCTCATCACTCTCTGTAAGAGAGGGAGAGAGATAGGGAATGAGGAGATAGGGAGAGATAGTGGGTGAGGAGAGAAGATAGTTCTCTACCTCTGAACAAAGACCTATCTGGTCACCTATGGTGGTATAATTTTATTGGCTACAAAATCACAATGTGTAAGTTCATAGAGAAATAGAGTAATCCCTCACTTCCTGGAGTAAGTCACGTGTGATATTATACCAGTAGCAAAAGTAAACAGAGATAACCACAACCTCTATTACTGCTAATGTGTAATAATAACTATGTTTATTATCATGAATATCATTAATGACTCCCCCCCCCCCCCCCCATATTAACAATGGCTTCTAGTTCAACTAAAGACTACAAGTTCACATCTGAACCAGATGATGCTCTAAAGTGTCTGGTCTGTTTGTCTTTAGCTAAGGATCCATGGCAACATGGCCATGGAGAATGTGGTAGGCTATTCTGTAAGGAGTGTATAGACAATTATGGAAAGGACAAGCCTTGTCCTAACTGCAGGATGAAACAACCACAGTACTTTCCAGACAGTAAAAGCAAGTGAAACAAATTTCTCTTCTTAACTATTTATTTTCTTCTTTCATACTTATTCTATAGGTAAGAGAGATATCAGAGCTCTCCCTGTGAAGTGTGATAATGTTGAGAGAGGGTGTGAATGGGAGGGAACTGTTGGTACACTAGAGGAACACATGGCCGTGTGCCAGTTCACTCCAGTTCCCTGCCCCAAACAGTGCAAAAATACCATATTACTCCTTCGAAAAGATTTAGACCACCACATAAATAACGAATGTCCAAACAGAGACTGTGAATGTGAGTATTGTGGGAAGAAGGGCACATATGCTAATATAACACAGATCCACTATGTTGTATGTGATAAGAAAATAGTTCCCTGCCCTAATGAAGGCTGCACTGAGACCATGAAACATCATATGATTAAAGATCATGTTGAGGATGACTGTGAGTATACTGAGGTGTCATGTAAATATGTAAACATTGGATGTGTGATAAAGTTGAAGAGAGAAGATATGAGAGCACATGAAGAAGATGACAAGATCCACCTCCACCTAGCACTAGGTGCTGTGGTCGAGTTAAAAGATAAAAATAGTAGATTGGAGTATGGTCTGCAATTAGTGAATCAAAAGATAAAATTATCATTAAGAGAAGAAAGAGAGATGTGGAAAGAACAAGAACTTACTTTAATGACCTTCAAACTAACAAATTACCAACATAAAGTGGAGAATAAGAAATACTTTATGTCACCATCTTTCTACACCAGTCCAGAAGGATACCACATGTCTGCTAAAGTGTGTGCCAATGGTTATGGTGATGGTAAAGGAACACATGTATCTGTATATGCTTACATAGTAGAAGGAAAGAATGATTCTAAACTGAAGTGGCCATTCATTGGAAAAGTATTACTAAATCAGTTGAAAGATGACAACCATCACATCAAAACAGTATCAGTAAAAATGGAACACAATGTACAAGTTGGAAAAGGTTGTGGTTATTTGTTTATTCCTCACTCTGAGCTTGATCACAACCCATCCAACAACACACAGTACCTGAAGGATGACACTCTGTACTTCAGAGTGTCTGTTAAAGTACCTGACCACAAGCCTTGGCTGGAGTGCACAGTAAAGTAACATATCTCCATACTTATAAACATTGGACTATGAACTCTCTCTATTAGTAGAACTTAATGTTATCTTTATATTCTTAAGGTAACTGAATCCCTCATTTTTAATCTATAGCTATTAATTTAAAATCAAATCAAATATTATGTGGAGACATCATAAAGAACAGTTTCAGCAGTTTTTCTAGGAATAGTGAAAGTTTGCTGCGTGCAAACAAAATGCCCGTTTCTCAATAATAGCTGTTTATGGCTTCTGTCTTTGAACTACTATAATATATATCTAGAGAACGGTAGAGCCTAGAGCTATAGTTTAACTTGCATCTAGGAGATAGTTTAACGCACTTTAACCTAAAGCTAAAAAATAAAATTTTATATTTTGCGCGAAGTGGTTGGTTTTCTCAGAGCCTATCACATTTAGCTAGAGGAGTAGTTGGTCTATTCAGCAGATGTACATGTTGTGTTAGAATGGAAGTAGCAATAGGTAACAGCAGATGGTCAGATGGTCCAATAGTCGGTTCACCACACAACTAACCTAGATAACCATTACTGTAGACATTAATGCAGACATTAATGCCAGGGCAAAGTTAAAAAATAGTCTTGTAAACTGGTATAGGTAAGAACTTGAGAATTATAAACAGAGAGATTTGCTAACAGATATATGATGGACAGGTGGAACAGCTACCTAGAGAAGTCCTGACTATACTGACACAGGGCCACACCTCCACCTAGAGCAGTACTGACTACACTGAATGTGTATTACACAGGGCCACACCTCCACCTAGAGCAGTCCTGACTACTGCTCTGTCAAACTCTCACGAAATTTGCTCTCCTCATTGAGAATCCCGAACTAGTCCTGGTAATACCGCTCCTTCCAGTCGTCTTCCCACAGACGAACATTATCCTCTGCCTCCTCGTCACTATCTGTAGGGGAGGGAGGGAGTGAGGAAAGAGAGAGTTCTCTTAGAATCTCTGAACAAAGACCTATCTCGTCTCCTATGGTATAATTTTATTGGCTACAAAATCACAATGCGTAAGTACATAGTGAAATAGATATTAGTGCAAAATCATTCCTCACTTCCTGGAGTAAGCCATGTGTGAGTTACCAGTACCTAAAGTAGCTAAACAGAGATAACCTAGCACTAACTGCTAGTAATCATCATAATTAATTAGTGATTGATTTGATTATCATGAATATTATTTATGACACACCCTCTTATTTAACAATGGCTTCTAACTCAACTAGCCCTAGCCTTGGTCTTGACTTTGACCTTGTTGACTTTAGCCTTGTCCCTAGCTGTAGCTCTAGCCCAAGTCCTAGTCCTAGAGACTATGAGTACAAGTTCACATCTGAACCAGATGATGCTCTAAAGTGTCTGATCTGTTTTTTGGTAGCTAAGGATCCATGGCAACATGGAAAGTGTGGCAGACTATTCTGTAGGGAGTGTATAGATAAGAATGGAGAAGACAAGCCTTGTCCTAACTGCAGGATGGAACAACCACAGTACTTTGAAGACAATAGAAGTAAGTACAGTAACTTCCTCTTCTTCAATTCTTTCATACTAATTCTATAGGTAAGAGAGATATCAGAGCTCTCCCTGTGAAGTGTGATAATGTTGAGAGAGGATGTGAATGGGAGGGAACTGTTGGTACATTAGAGGAACATGTGGCTGTGTGCCAGTTCACTCCAGTTCTCTGCCCCAAACAGTGTGGCAAAATGGTATTACTCCTTCGAAAAGATTTAGACCACCACATAAACAACGAATGTCGGAACAGAGACTGTGAATGTGAGTATTGTGGGAAGAAGGGCACGTATGCTAATATAACACAGATCCACTATGCTCTATGTGATGAGAAAATAGTTTCCTGCCCTAATGAAGACTGCACTGAAACCATGAAACGTCATATGATTAAAGATCATGTTAAGGATGACTGTGAGTATACTGAGGTGTCATGTAAATATGAAAACATTGGATGTGAGGTAAAGTTGAAGAAAAAGGATAATATGAGAGCACATGAAGAAAATGACGAGATCCACTTCCACTTAGCACTAGGTGCTGTGGTAGAGTTAAAAGATAAAAATGTACAACTTCAACACTCAAGCTTTCAGCAGCAATATACCATCTCACAATTGCAAGATACCAGCTCACAGATGCGAGACACCATAGGTAGATTGGAGTATGGTCTGCAGTTAGCCAATAAAAAGATAAAATTATCATCAAGAGAAGAAAGAGAGATATATAAAGAACAAGAACTTACTTTAATGACCTTCAAACTAACAGATTACCAACATAAAGTGGAGAATGATAAGCAATTTAAGTCACAATTTACGTCACCATCTTTCTACACCAGTCCGGAAGGATATCACATGTCTGTTCAAGTGTATGCCAATGGTAGTGCTGGTGGAAAAGGAACACATGTATCTGTATTTATATACATATTAAAAGGAAGAAATGATTCTAAATTGAAGTGGCCATTCATTGGAAGTGTCAAGATTGAATTACTAAATCAGTTGAAAGATGACAACCATCACATCAAAACAGTACCATTTAAAATGGAACACAATACACAAGTTGGATCTTCTCTGGGTTTTTCTCGATATATTCCACACTCTATGCTTGATCACAACCTATACAACAACACACAGTACCTGAAAGATGACACTCTATACTTCAGAGTCTCAGTTAAAGTACCTGACCACAAGCCTTGGCTGGAGTGCACAGCAGAGCTCCATACTCATAAACATTGGACTATGAACTTTCCCTATTAGTAGAACTTAATAATATTATAATTATTATTGACTTAACTCTTTAGGGCCTATAGGCGGATATATCCGCACATTGAAATGTTACGTAAATGACTAATAGCGGATATATCCGCGCTAGGAATGTTGTCAACCTTTTGGCTCCAGCAACGCTAAACTAAGAGGAAGCTACACAGCAGGTGGCTGCTATATTGATATTAATGAGTCTGACTTCATTTACAAACATTATAACAGCCAGATAAACTCTGGCAGATTTCTTTTCAAGTAGGGCGAGTGTACTGGATGAAATTATTACTGAGGGAAGATGATGACGATATTGAATTTAGTGAAAGTAAGAATCAGATGATGAAAGTAATGACAATAATAGATGTAAAAATGCTAATATGACTTTCTTTGCAGGAATCTTTCCAGACTCAGTTCTACCCTCTCCTCACACAAGCAGCAGCACACTCAATCTGTGGAGCATTGATTCATATAATTATTACATACGTATCACCTTCATTTACCATTACATTTTTTATCTCTGTCACAACACATAGCCATAAAGCAAGCTTTACTAACACATCTTGACCGCACATGGCCACACCCCTTCTCCATGATCTAGATTTTATGCTATTTATGGCTATCTACCACTCCACATTTAAAATCTAACCGTATAGTAGGCTTACCTAACATTCTGAAGTTGTACAATCTTCTTCCACGTCTCAATCACAGAATAAAATCGCTACGCTAAAGGCTAGCTACTTAGCATAGAACTATCAACTACTAGATTGTTTACTGTTCGGTCGCTGCTTTCATTATGGACTCTTGTTGTTATTTACAAGATGTTACTAGGTGACAAATCTTGACAGAGACCCTGAAGGACACGGGAAAGCCACAGAGAAAACTCCCTCGAGCAACGCCATCTTTGATTTTTTTTTTTAAATAATCTGGTCATAAACGCATGCGCTCGTTTTCTAATTATAGGCCACAAAGAGTTAAAGTAAATGAAAAAGAAATTTCCAAGAAACATAGAGACATTATAAAAAAGAACAGTTCAGCAGCCTTTTATAGAAATAGAAGTATTGTAAAAGTGACTGGGGTGGCCTACTAGTGACTGAGTTGTTCCCATTAGTGACTGGGATAGCCCAGGATAGTATTATAGCTAACTAGCTAAACATGGTATAATTTTAAGGCCAACTGCATTTCTAAACTAAGTGCCAGCTTACTTAGGTCTACACTAAAGGGGTGGAGCATATTAGTCCAGGGAGGTACCACCTGGCTATTGAAACAGTAACAGCGATAGTGAAGAAATACATCTTTCATTAAAAAGCTGAAACAAATTTTAAACTTACCATCACCATTTCGTTGCCTCTTCTGTCCAGCCAATGAATGACCCCACACCCTCGCCAGGTGAACTCTGATCCCCAGCTACCTTCATCAGAGTCCAATGAATGAGAGCTAGACAAGCCACACCCACTTCCTTTCAGCACTCCCTTCAGACTGGCTGCTGCACTCTGATTGGTTTCCAAGTTAAGCATTTGGTAGGTTTCATGCTGAGAGTTAAAGAGAGGAGTAGGAGAAGACCTCAGTGCCTGACATGGGAGAAGAGAGAGTTAATAGGCAATTTAGTGGAGATCTGTCTTAGTGGTTATCTACCATTGGTGTGAACTGTCCTCCAGGAAGATATTGAGGGTTATAACTCTGGGGAGATGGGGGGAATGAGTACTTATGTCATGACACATAACCATGACCTGGGGGGAATGAAGTCTAATGTGTAGTCACATTCAGTTTTGCCCCAGGGAAATGACATGTGTAATACAGTGAAACCTGTCCAATCTGACCACCCTTGGGCCACCTTGAACTGGCTTTAATACTTTGGATGCAGTATTGTATATCTGTCTATAATGACCACCGTCACATTATGGAGCTTTAATTTTTTTGTTGGGTAGACCACAAAGAGTCCCAGTAACAAAGAAAGGATCCAAAACTCAAAACTCTATCCAACAGCAAAAAAGTGACATGTCTATCTCATTTCAAACATGCATGTAATGTAGTCTGTTTAGCATGAACTAATGTCTTTAAGCAGAGATAACCCTTTGTTGATCTTCAGCTGCTCTTAAACAATATAACAATAGAGTTATGGCTACATTGAAAGACTTGATACTAGTACATTCTTATTCTTCTCAGATAACCCCTACAATGACTTTGCTGAATAGTGAATTAACCCTCTCTCTTACCAAGCTGTCCACATTTTTCACACGGCCTCTTCTGATTCTGGTTTGGTTTAAACTCCTCCCTCAATATAGTAAAGTGTGGCTCATGAGTGGCCAGTCCAAGCATGAAAAGGTCAGCATTGGCACTGTACAGACAGTGGTGAGTGTTGGGGTCATGGTCTGGTTGGCCATGTTGACGACAAATAAAATCCATGATCTTGTGTTCCCCCTCACCTGGGACATTGGCGTCAGACAGGAGAACCTGACAAAATCATATTATAATTTAGAGACTTCATAAGGGATTCAACATTAAAAGCCCCTTCTTCTCACTTCAAACCTATTAATTCATTCTTTATAGAGTTTAACAACTCTAAAATAAAAAAACTGACAGATTCTTTATCTTAGAGGAAATCTCCATGAATACAACATTGCTTCCAATTTCAACACCAAGGACTAATTAGATTCTGATTCCAATAGTAATACTGAGGACCAGTTTAGTTCCGGTTCCAATGATGGAATATGAGTAGGCCTATATATATATGTAGCACCTTGAGAGGAGACAGAGTGTTTTAGCCTTTTGTTTCTTTTTAAAAACTGCTATCTATATGTGTACACCATAACACACCGTCCCGGACACTTTCTGTTACAGTGGGTACAAGAGGATTAAATGCACTTTATTATTATAAGAGGTGATTATTAATGTTAAATTGTTAATGAATGATATGATTTGGTAAAGGTCATTACGTACACATTCTGTAGAGAGAGTATATTATTGTTTAAGAGAGGATAGTTTGGTTTTTGAGATATATCTACTAATACCTGAATTCCACAACCTTCCAAAGGGATAATCTCATATCATCCTTCTCCTTCAGTATCCTCTTTATAGCAGTACCCCTAGACACAACAGAGTCCTCTGGTGTATTGTTCTGTTAAACACACACAAAACTTGTTGTCCTCACTGAGAACCCCAAACTTGTGCTGGTAATATCTCCTTCCAGTCATCTTCCAACATCCCTATCTAGGATAGGAGAGGAGGGAGGCAGGGAGGCAGGAAGGGAGGGAAGGAGGCAAGGAGGGAGAGAGGGAGTGGCTACTCTCACACTGAGGAAGGGCCCATCTGCATGGTTATTTATGGTACCATTTTCATTTACAATGTGTAAATTTATAGTGAAAATTACTAATAATAATATTGTCTGTGAAAGTGTTGTCTGTCTAACTAACAAACTAGCCATCAGAGAAACTGGTGAAGTTTGTAGTGTTGACAGTATAAGCATTGTTGCATATTTATATGCAAAAGTCAAGCAAGTGAGCAAATGTGACACAAAATAAGCAAAAAAGTGACCTCTCATAGAGTACTGATTGAATCAAGACCAAATTTCGATCCTCACTTTCTACGTACAGAGACTATATCATCTCTCATAGGCTGTCACTTTAATAAGACCTGGAAGTGCTGTGAGAACAATAAATTTGAAGACTCCTTACTGATTGCTACAAAGAAATGTACTCATGAAAGAAACATGCACTATAAAACAGGGCTAGCCACTTAGCTTGTTCATAATATTATAATAACAATGTTAGCTACATGTGTATGCAAACTGGGGCTAAAATAAGCAAAAATTGCTTATTTTGTATGCATATCTAAAGTTACTACTTGGAAGCTCTGTGTTGAGTTTTGTTAGTGTTTGATATGATGAAGAATAGAGGATTTCACTAAAAACTCTTGTTAGATATTCATAGAAAATGGCTATATAGGTCTGTTATGTGTGGTATTAAAACTACCATTACCAATAGTAAATAGAGATATTAGATATCCATAATAGTGAGTGTTAATAATATGGTTACTATATATAACTATTATAGTAATCATGTGATGGTGAATATCTGTATAATGCATCTCTTTTAGTTAACAATGGCCTCTCGATACTACAAGTTCATATCTGAACCAGATGATGGTCTAAAGTGTATGATCTGTTTGTCTGTAGCTAAAGATCCATGGCAACATGGCCATGAAGAATGTGGCAGGCTATTCTGTAGGGAGTGTATAGACAAGAATGGAGAAGTCCTAGCTGCTGGATGGTACAACCACAGTACTTTCCAGACAGTAAAAGTAAGTACAGCAACTTTTTCTTCTTCAATATATATTCTCTTCTTTCAGGTAAGAGAGATATCAGAACTCTTCCTGTAAAGTGTGACAATGTTGATAGAGGATGTGAAAAGGAAGAAACTCTGGATACACTAGAGGAACACATGGCTGTGTGCCAGTTCACTCCAGTTCCCTGCCCCAATCAGTGCGAAGATACCACATTACTCCTTCGAAAAGATTTAGAATACCACATAAATAACGAATGTCCGAACAGAGACTGTGAATGTGAGTATTGTGGAGAGAAGGGCACGTATGCTAATATAACACAGATCCACTATGTTGTATGTGATGAGAAAATAGTTCCCTGCCCTAATGAAGGCTGCACTGAGACCATTAAATGTCATACGATTAAAGATCATGTTAAAGATGACTGTGAGTATACTGAGGTGTCATGTAAATATGCAAACATTGGATGTGAGGTAAAGTTGAAAAGAAAAGACATGAGAGCACACGAAGAAGATGACAAGATCCACCTCCACCTATCACTAGGTGCTGTGGTCGAGTTAAAAGATAAAAATGTACAACTGCAAGACACCAACTTACAGCTTCGAGACAACATCTCACAGCTTCGAGACACCATAAGTAGAATGGAGTATGGTCTGAAATTAGCTAACTATAAAATTCAATTCTCATCAAAAAAGAGAAAGAAAGAACAAGAAATTGTTTTAATGACCTTCAAGCTAACAGATTACCATCATAAAATGTGGAATGATAAAGAATTTATCTCACCATCTTTCTATACCAGTCCAGAAGGATACCACATGTCCGTTTTAGTGTATGCAAATGGTAATCGTGATGGTAAAGAAACACATGTATCTGTCCATTCACTCATATTAGAAGGGAGAAATGATTCTAAATTGAAGTGGCCATTCTCTGGAAGTGTGAAGATCGAATTACTAAATCAGTTGGAAGATGACAGTCATCATGTTAAAACACTACCAATTATAATGAAACACAATGCACAAGTTGGAAATAGTTGGGGCTATCCTCAGTTTATTGCACTGTCTAAGCTCCATCACAACCCATCCAGTAACACACAGTACCTGAAAGATGACACTCTGTACTTCAGAGTGTCAGTTCAAGTACCTGACCACAAGCCTTGGCTGGAGTGCACAGCAAATTAACATATTTATCGTTATGAACATTGGACTATGAACTTAATGCCATTAGTAGAACTCAATGTGTTGTCTATTAAAGTAAATTCTACCTTCTTATAGTTGTTAAAGAACTAGTTTAGTAACTTTTGCGGATATAGAATTATAAATAGATAAGGGACTATTAGCTATAGCTAACTAGCTCAACATGGTATAATTTTAAGGTTGACTGTTTCTAAACTAGCTAAGTGCCAGCTTACTTAGGTCTACACACAATGGGTGGAGCGCATTAGCTAGTCCAGGGAGGTACCACCTGACTATTAAAACAGTGTGGAAAATACTTGTCTGAATTCACTCACATAACGAAATAAAAACTCATGATAAAAAGCAAATTTAGACTTATCATTTTTCCTTTTGTCCAACCAATGACACCTCCCTCTCAATAGATGCCTCCAGCTACCTTCACCAGAGAGTCCAATGAATGAGAGCTAAACAGGCTACACCTATGTCTTTCAGTACTTCCTTCAGACTGGGTGTTGCACTGGCTTCATGCTGAGGGTTAAAGAGAGGAATAGAGGAAGACCCCAGTGCCAGACATGGATAAGAGAGAGTTAAGATTTGGGTGAGTGGTTACCTATTATTTATGTGAATTGTCCTCTAGGAAGATATTGAGGGTCATAACTCTGGAGAGATGGAGAAGGGAACGAGTAATTGTGTCATGACTTATAACCGTGATCTGGGGGAAGTGTATAGTCACATTCAGTTTAGTCCCAGGAGAAATGACATGTGAAATATGGTATATGTACTGAGACCCTTTACCATATTATTGATTCTTGAAGGAATTTTAGTCTAACAGGTCTAACAAAAATACAAACTCAATGTACATGTGTACATGCACCAGGTGTGCATGTCATGTGTATGTATTCATGTATGCAAGTAAGTGGTATGCATGTGGGTGTGTGTGCATGTATGCATGGGTGGAGGCACTGGTACTGCCATGGCCTTACCAAGAGCTTTGCGAATTTTATAAACTTAAAGAGTATTTGAAAATTTGATTTTTGGCTATAACATAATTATTATTGCATAGATTACACTAAGGTCCTGGAAGGGGTAGGCCCCAGACTCCCTTAGATGGCACGGCCTTACCACTATAAAAGAACTTGCTCCAGCCCTGGTATGTGGTTGTATTTGTGTGTGCTTGTGAGTATTGAGTATGTGTGTTTGTGTGTACATGTGAGTATGTGTTTGTGTTTGCATGTTCATATATGTCTGCTTATGAGCATGTATGTCTGCTTATGTGCATGTATGTGTGGTGGTGGTGGTGGTGTGTATGCAAATGTGTGTGTTCATGATGGAACACACTGTGTTTCATTATTTAGTTGCTGAAGGATTTCTCTTATCAAGATCTCTATTAACCAGATTATTATAAGTACAGAGAATATAGTATCATTGCAATATTTAATACTTGTATTGGACTGAATGCCACAATCTTACAGAGTTTAAATGACTTAATGCTCATTCATTCTTTTCATAGCAATATCCCAAAACACAACAGAGTCTTCATGTGTACTGTTCTACTAAACTTTCACAAACTCACTGGATACCTTGCCCTGGTGATATCTCTCCTTCCAGTTATCTTCCAACAGATGAACATTATCCTCTTCCTCCTCATCACTCTCTGTAGGGGAGAGAGGGAAATTCTCACACCCAACAAGTCAAATATTGCAACTCTTGTCTGTGAAACTGTAGTCTTGTCATGATGTCTAATGGTGAAGTTTGTAGTGTTGAGTTTTGTTAGTGTTTGATGATGGAGTATAGAGTGATAGATTTCACTAAAAACTATTTAATAAAGTTAGATATTTTAGGAAGATATCATTCCTAGGGTAGAATATTGTAAGTCTGTTATGTGTAGTATTATATAGCCTATCATTACCATAGTGTCTACAGAGATACTCATGACTACAATACATAGCTATAATGATAATATTATGGAGTGTTATTACAATGGTTACTATGATATGATAACTATTATAGTAATCATGTGATGGTTATTATCAGGAATATCTGTACAATGCATCTCTTTTAGTTAACAATGGCCTCTCGATACTACAAGCTCACATCTGAACCAGATGATGCTTTAAAGTGTATGATCTGTTTGTCTGTAGCTAAAGATCCATGGCAACATGGCCATGAAGAATGTGGCAGGCTATTCTGTAAGAAGTGTATAGACAAGAATGGAGAAGACAAGCCTTGTCCTAACTGCAGGATGGAACAACCACAGTACTTTCCAGACTATAGAAGTAAATATGATGACTTTCTCTTCTTCAATACTTATTCTTTTCTTTCATACCTGTTTTTTAGGTAAGAGAGATATCAGAGCTCTCCCTGTGAAGTGTGATAATGTTGAGAGAGGATGTGAAGAGGAGGGAACTCTTGGTACATTAGAGAAACACATGGCTGTGTGCCAGTTCACTCCAGTTCCCTGCCCCAAACAGTGTGAAGATACCATATTACTCCTTCGAAAAGATTTAGACTATCACATAAATAACGAATGTCCAAACAGAGATTGTGAATGTGAGTATTGTGGAGTGATGGGCACATATGCTAATATAACACGGATTCACTATGCTCTATGTAAAGAGAAAGTAGTTCCCTGCCATAATGAAGGCTGCACTCAAACCATGAAACGTCGTATGATTGATGATCATGTTGAAGATGACTGTGAGTATACTGAGGTGTCATGTAAATATGCAAACATTGGATGTGAGGTAAAGTTGAAGAGAAAAGGTATGAAAACACATGAAGAAGATGACAAGATCCACCTCCACCTAGCACTAGATGCTGTGGTTAAGTTAAAAGATAAAAACGTACAACTACAAGACACCAGCTTACAGCTTCAAGACAACATAGGTAGATTGGAATATGGTCTGCAATTAGCCAACTGCAAAATTAAATTTTCATCAAAAAAGAGAAAGAAAAAGAAAGCACAAGAAATTGTTTTAACAACTTTCAAACTAACAGATTACCAACATAAAGTGGAGAATGATGAAGACTTTATGTCACCACCTTTCTACACCAGTCCAGAGGGATACCACATGTCTGTTGAAGTGGATGCAAATGGTAATGGTAATGGTGAAGGAACACATGTATCTGTCTTTATGTACATATTAGAAGGGAGAAATGATTCTAAATTGAAGTGGCCATTCATTGGAAGTGTCAAGATTGAATTACTAAATCAGTTGGAAGATGGCAATCATCACATTGAAACGTTACCATATAAAATGGAACACAATGCACGAGTCGGAAATAATAGGAATTGGGGTTATTCTCACTTTATCCCCAACTCTAAACTCCATCACAACCCACCCAAAAAGATACAGTACCTGAAGGATGACACTCTGTACTTCAGAGTGTCAGTTGAAGTATCTGACCACAAGCCTTGGCTGGAGTGCACAGTAAAGTAACATATCTCCATACTTATAAACATTGGACTATGAACTCTCTCTATTAGTAGAACTTAACGTTATCTCTTTATTGACTTAAAGTAACTGAAAAAGAAAATTTTCGTTGATAAAGCAAACTTACTCTTATCATTTCTTTTCCTCTTCTGTCCTACCAATGACCCCACACTGTACTCTGAACCCAGCTACCTTCACCAGAAAGTCCAATGAATTAGAGCTAGACAAGCCATGCCCACTTCCTTTCAGTGCTTCATTCAGACTGGCTGCTGCACTCTGATTGGCTTCCAAGGTTTGCATTTGGTAGGCTTCATGCCAAAGGTTAAAGGAGAAGACCACAAGAAGAAAGAGAGAGTTAGTTAATAGGTAATTTAGTGAGACCCTTTACCATATATTATTGAAGGCAGGTGATCATATTATATTCATCAAGCCTTGGCTGGAGTACACAGTAAAGGAAAATAACTTATATTTAAACATTGGACTATGAACTTAATGCCATTAGTAAAACTTTATATGTTTTCTATTAACAATTTGTAAAGAACAACAGTTTAACTAATTTTGTGGCTAGACTAGTGACTGGATGGGACTACTATAGCTAACTAGCTCAACATGGTATAATTTTAAGGTTGACAGTTTCTAAAGTAAGTGCCAGCTTACTTAGGTCTACACAAAAGGGGTGGAGCACATTAGTCTCCAGGGAGGTACCACCTGGCTATTGAAACAGTAGAGAAGAAACACTTGTCTGAATTCACTCACATAACACAATCAAACATGATGATATAAACTCACAATAAAGCAACATTTAGACTTATCATCATTTCTCCTTTTGCCTAACCAATGACCCTTCCCTATCAATAGATGGCAACTGGCGGCATGATGCCGCCAGTTGCCTTCACCAGAGAGTCTAATGAATGACAGCTTGACAGGACACACCCATGTCCTTTCAGTGCTTCCTTCAGACTGGCTGCTGCACTCTGACTGGCTTTCACAATAGGCATTTGGTAGATTTCATGCAGAGGGTTAAAGAGAGAGAAGAGAAAGAGTTAATGGGTAATTTAGTGGAGATCTGTGTGAGTGGTTACCTACCATTGGTGTGAACTGTCCTTCAGGAAGATATTGAGGGTTATAACTCTGGGGAGATGGAGGGAATGAGTAATTATGTCGTGACATGTAACCATGATCTGGGAGAGTAGGGGTGATTAAAAGGAATGTCTAGTTACATTCAGTTCAGCCCTAGAGAAATTATAACTGCAGATGATTAATGCACTGCTTAAAATATAGCATTATCACTGACCAATTGGGCAATGAGTGGCAAACACAAACTCTAATTCAAGCGAAGACTAAACATTAACACACATCCTCTTAATGTTCCTCCCACATGACATTCTAATTAATAATACCAGCCAGGTATTCGCAAAATTTAAAATAATAATTTTAATCATCGTGTGTACTTATAATAACTGTATTGCAGCTGAGAACAAAACAACAACAGCAGCAACAACAGCAATAACAAAAATCCAAGAATAAACCTGATTTTTGTGGCTGATAGAAGAGTGAGTGAAAAGAGTTTGGTAGCTAGTAGACTCAGAGAAATTCAAACAATTAGCTAATGAGCCTTGAAACATGAAGTGATATGTGTACTCTGTCACAGACACTTTCTGTTACAGTGGGTGCATGAGGATTAAATGCACGTGATGTAAACACAGAGGAGTCCTTTAATATAAGCATACAGTCCTTTAATATTATAGGAGACGATTAATGAATGATATGAGTTGGTAAAGGTCATGTTCTGGTACATACACTTTTTAGAGAGAGTATATTATTGTTTCAGAGAGGATAGTTTGGTTTTTGAGAAATACCTGAATTCCACAACCTTCTAAAAGGGATTAAGTTTTAGCTAATAACTTTAATTTATCTCTCACATCATAAACCTCTTTCAGTAGCTTCTTTATAGCAATACCCCTAGACACATCAGAGTCTTCTGGTGTATTGTTCTGTTAAACACAAACTTGTTGTCCTCACTGAGAACCCCAAACTTCTGAATGTGAGTATTGTGGAGAGAAGGGCATGTATGCTAATATAACACAGATCCACTATGTTGTATGTGATGAGAAAATAGTTCCCTGTCCTAATGAAGGCTGCACTGAGACCACGAAACGTCATATGATTAAAGATCATGTTAAGGATGACTGTGAGTATACTGAGGTGTCATGTAAATATGAAAACATTGGATGTGAGGTAAAGTTGAAAAGAAAAGACATGAGAGCACACGAAGAAGATGACAAGATCCACCTCCACCTAGCACTAGGTGCTGTGGTCGAGTTAAAAGATAAAAATGTACAACTGCAAGACACCAACTTACAGCTTCGAGACAACATCTCACAGCTTCGAGACACCATAAGTAGAATGGAGTATGGTCTGCAATTAGCTAACTATAAAATTCAATTCTCATCAAAAAAGAGAAAGAAAGAACAAGAAATTGTTTTAATGACCTTCAAGCTAACAGATTACCATCATAAAATGTGGAATGATAAAGAATTTATCTCACCATCTTTCTATACCAGTCCAGAAGGATACCACATGTCCGTTTTAGTGTATGCAAATGGTAATCGTGATGGTAAAGAAACACATGTATCTGTCCATTCACTCATATTAGAAGGGAGAAATGATTCTAAATTGAAGTGGCCATCATTCTCTGGAAGTGTGAAGATCGAATTACTAAATCAGTTGGAAGATGACAGTCATCATGTTAAAACACTACCAATTATAATGAAACACAATGCACAAGTTGGAAATAGTTGGGGCTATCCTCAGTTTATTGCACAGTCTAAGCTCCATCACAACCCATCCAGTAACACACAGTACCTGAAAGATGACACTCTGTACTTCAGAGTGTCAGTTCAAGTACCTGACCACAAGCCTTGGCTGGAGTGCACAGCAAATTAACATAATTATCGTTATGAACATTGGACTATGAACTTAATGCCATTAGTAGAACTCAATGTGTTGTCTATTAAAGTAAATTCTACCTTCTTATAGTTGTTAAAGAACTAGTTTAGTAACTTTTGTGGATATAGAATTATAAATAGATAAGGGACTATTAGCTATAGCTAACTAGCTCAACATGGTATAATTTTAATGTTGACTGTTTCAAGTGCCAGCTTACTTAGGTCTACACACAATGGGTGGAGCGCATTAGCTAGTCCAGGGAGGTACCACCTGACTATTAAAACAGTGGGGAAAATACTTGTCTGAATTCACTCACATAACGAAATAAAAACTCATGATAAAAAGCAAATTTAGACTTATCATTTCCCCTTTTGTCCAACCAATGACACCTCCCTCTCAATAGATGCCTCCAGCTACCTTCACCAGAGAGTCCAATGAATGAGAGCTAAACAGGCTACACCTATGTCTTTCAGTACTTCCTTCAGACTGGGTGTTGCACTGGCTTCATGCTGAGGGTTAAAGAGAGGAATAGAGGAAGACCCCAGTGCCAGACATGGATAAGAGAGAGTTAAGATTTGGGTGAGTGGTTACCTATTATTTATGTAAATTGTCCTCTAGGAAGATATTGAGGGTCATAACTCTGGAGAGATGGAGAAGGGAACGAGTAATTGTGTCATGACTTATAACCGTGATCTGGGGGAAGTGTATAGTCACATTCAGTTTAGTCCCAGGAGAAATGACATGTGAAATATGGTATATGTACTGAGACCCTTTACCATATTATTGATTCTTGAAGGAATTTTAGTCTAACAGGTCTAACAAAAATACAAACTCAATGTACATGTGTACATGCACCAGGTGTGCATGTCATGTGTATGTATTCATGTATGCAAGTAAGTGGTATGCATGTGGGTGTGTGTGCATGTATGCATGGGTGGAGGCACTGGTACTGCCATGGCCTTACCAAGAGCTTTGCGAATTTTATAAACTTAAAGAGTATTTGAAAATTTGATTTTTGGCTATAACATAATTATTATTGCATAGATTACACTAAGGTCCTGGAAGGGGTAGGCCCCAGACTCCCTTAGATGGCACGGCCTTACCACTATAAAAGAACTTGCTCCAGCCCTGGTATGTGGTTGTATTTGTGTGTGCTTGTGAGTATTGAGTATGTGTGTTTGTGTGTACATGTGAGTATGTGTTTGTGTTTGCATGTTCATATATGTCTGCTTATGAGCATGTATGTCTGCTTATGAGCATGTATGTCTGCTTATGAGCATGTATGTCTGCTTATGTGCATGTATGTGTGGTGGTGGTGGTGGTGTGTATGCAAATGTGTGTGTTCATGATGGAACACACTGTGTTTCATTATTTAGTTGCTGAAGGATTTCTCTTATCAAGATCTCTATTAACCAGATTATTATAAGTACAGAGAATATAGTATACAATGTCATTACAATATTTAATACTTGTATTGGACTGAATGCCACAATCTTACAAAGTTTAAATGACTTATTGTTCATTCATTCTTTTCATAGCAATATCCCAAAACACAACAGAGTCTTCATGTGTACTGTTCTACTAAACTTTCACAAACTCACTGGATACCTTGCCCTGGTGATATCTCTCCTTCCAGTTATCTTCCAACAGATGAACATTATCCTCTTCCTCCTCATCACTCTCTGTAGGGGAGAGAGGGAAATTCTCACACCCAACAAGTCAAATATTTCACCTCTTGTCTGTGAAACTGTAGTCTTGTCATGATGTCTAATGGTGAAGTTTGTAGTGTTGAGTTTTGTTAGTGTTTGATGATGGAGTATAGAGTGATAGATTTCACTAAAAACTATTTAATGAAGTTAGATATTTTAGGAAGATATCATTCCTAGGGTAGAATATTGTAAGTCTATTATGTGTAGTATTATAGTTATAGCCTATAGTGTCTACAGAGATACTCATGACTACAATACATAGCTATAATGATAATATTATGGAGTGTTATTACAATGGTTACTATGATATGATAACTATTATAGTAATCATGTGATTGTTATTATCAGGAATATCTGTATAATGCATCTCTTTTAGTTAACAATGGCCTTTCGATACTACAAGCTCACATCTGAACCAGATGATGCTCTAAAGTGTATGATCTGTTTGTCTGTAGCTAAAGATCCATGGCAACATGGCCATGAAGAATGTGGCAGGCTATGCTGTAAGAAGTGTATAGACAAGAATGGAGAAGACAAGCCTTGTCCTAACTGCAGGATGGAACAACCACAGTACTTTCCAGACTATAGAAGTAAATATGATGACTTTCTCTTCTTCAATACCTATTCTTTTCTTTCATACCTGTTTTTTAGGTAAGAGAGACATCAGAGCTCTCCCTGTGAAGTGTGATAATGTTGAGAGAGGATGTGAAGAGGAGGGAACTCTTGGTACATTAGAGAAACACATGGCTGTGTGCCAGTTCACTCCAGTTCCCTGCCCCAAACAGTGTGAAGATACCTTATTACTCCTTCGAAAAGATTTAGACCACCACATACACAACGAATGTCCGAACAGAGACTGTGAATGTGAGTATTGTGGAAAGAAGGGCACGTATGCTAATATAACACAAGTTCACCATGTTGTATGTAAAAAGAAAATAGTTCCCTGCCCTAATGAAGGCTGCACTGAGACCATGAAACGTCATATGATTGAAAATCATGTTGAGGATGACTGTGAGTATACTGAGGTGTCATGTAAATATGCAAACATTGGATGTAAGGTAAAGTTGAAGAGAAAAGATATGAAAACACATGAAGAAGATGACAAGATCCACCTCCACCAAGCACTAGATGCTGTGGTCGAGTTAAAAGATAAAAACATACAACTGCAAGACACCAGCTTACAGCTTCAAGACACCATAGGTAGAATGGAGTATGGTCTGCAATTAGCCGACTATAAAATTCAATTCTCATCAAAAAAGGGAAGGGCGTGGAAAAAACAAGAAATTGTTTTAATGACCTTCAAATTAACAGATTATCAACGTAAAATGTGGAATGATGAAGAATTTATGTCACCATCTTTCTACACCAGTCCAGAAGGATACCACATGTCTGTTATAGTGTTTGCCAATGGCAATGGTGAAGGTAGGGTAACACATGTATCTGCCTTTGTGCACATATTAGAAGGAAGAAATGATTCTAAATTGAAGTGGCCATTCATTGGAAAAGTCAAGATTGAATTACTAAATCAGTTGAAAGATGGCAACCATCACATCAAAACAGTACCATTTAAAATGGAACACAATACACGAGTTGGAGATATTAGGAATCTGGGTTTTTCTCAGTTTATTCCTCAGTCTAAGCTCCATCACAACCCATCCACAAAAACACAGTACCTGAAGGATGACACACTGTACTTCAGAGTGTCTGTTAAAGTACCTGACCACAAGCCTTGGCTGGAGTCCACAGTAAAGTGACATATCTCCATACTTATAAACATTAAACTAGCTATGAATTTAATGGCATTGTAGAACTTAATGTGTTTTCTATTAAAGTAAATTCTACCTTCTTATAATTGTTAAAGAACAGTTTAGTAGCTTTTGTGGATACAGAATCATAGATAAGTGACTATTATAGCTAACTAGCTCAACATGGTATAATTTTAATGTTACTGTTTCTAAACTAAGTGCCAGCTTACTTAGGTCTACACTAAAGGGGTGGAGCATACTAGTCCATGGAGATATTGATATAGGGGGATTATGTAAATCTTCTGAAGTGCATGGGAAGTCAAAAAGGAGTGAATTACACCATTAGAACCCCTTAGTAACTAATATATTATACTAGCAAGTACCCACCACACAGTGTCGCTTGGTGAGGAGTTTGTGTAGGCTTTATTCACCACATATCATACTTTAACTTTGCATTCCCAGTTAGCATCAGAGTGTTCTCTGACCCCAGGGTCTAGCGGGCCCTAAGAGTTAGGTGTGAAGTTTCTCAAGTGGGGAAACACAAGACATAGCTTACAGAAGCTCCCTCGGCCCTCATACTGTTAGTACATCATGTGATGGTTGCCATCTTCCAACTGATTTAGTAATTCAATCTTGACACTTCCAATGAATGGCCACTTCAATTTAGAATCATTTCTTCCTTCTGCCATGTGAACAAAGGCAAGATACATGTGTTTCCCTATCATGACCATTACTATTAGCATACACTATATGATAAAGACTTTATGTCACCATCTTTCTACACCAGTCCAGAGGGATACCACATGTCTGTTATAGTGTATGCTAATGGTTATCATAGTGGTGAAGGAACACATGCATCTGTATATGTTCACATAGTAGAAGGGAGAAATGATTCTAAATTGAAGTGGCCATTCATTGGAAGTGCCAAGATTGAATTACTAAATCAGTTCATTACTTTTATGAAAAGTAAGTTTTTGTCCTTTCCATGTCTCTATTTCTTTTGATAATAGTTTTATTTCTTGATTGGCTAATTGCAGACCATACTCCATTCTACTTATGGTGTCTTGAAGCTGTGAGCTGGAGTCTTGCAGTCTTGTCTTGATCTTGTCATCTTCTTCATGTGCTCTCATATCTTTTCTCTTCAACTTTACCTCACATTCAATGTTTTGCATGTTTACATGACACCTCAGTATACTCACAGTCATTCTCAACATGATCTTTAATCATATGACGTTTCATGGTTTCAGTGCAGCCTTCATTAGGACAGGGAAATATTTTCTCATCACATACGTACGTACAACATAGTTAACTTGTGTTATATTAGCATACTTACCCTTCTCTCCACAATACTCACATTCACAGTCTCTGTTTGGACATTCGTTATTTATGTGGTGGTCTAAATCTTTTTGAAGGAGTAATATGGTATCTTCACAGCAGGAAACTGGAGTGAACAGGCACAGAGCCATGTGTTCATAGTGTACCAAGAGTTCCCTCCTTTTGACACCCTCTCTCAGAATTATTACACTTCACAGGGAGAGCTCTGATATCTCTCTTATATATAAAAGAACTTTTTCAGTTACTTTAGAGATAACATTAAATTCTACTAATAGAGAAAGTTCATAGTTTAATGTTTATAAGCATGGAGATACGTTACTTTACTGTACACTCCAGCCAAGGCTTGTGGTCAGGTACTTTAACTGACACTCTGAAGTACAGAGTGTCATCCTTCAGGTACTGTGTGTTGTTGGATGGGTTGTGATCGAGCTTAGAGTGTGGAATGAACTGAGGATAGTCCCAATTCCTATTATCTCCGACTAGTGCATTGTCTTCCACTTTATATGGTACTGTTAGGATGTGATGGTTGCCATCTTCCAACTGATTCAGTAATTCAATCTTGACACTTCCAATGAATGGCCACTTCAATTTAGAATGATTTCTCCCTTCTAATATGTACACAAAGACAGATACATGTGTTCCTTTACCATCATCATTGCCATTTGCATGCACTTTACATGTGGTATCCTTCTGGACTTGTGTAGAAAGACGGTGACATAAATTTTTCATCATTCCACATTTTATGTTGATAATCTGTTAGCTTGAAGGTCATTAAAACAATTTCTTGTTCTTTCTTCTTCTTTGTCTTTTTTGATGAAAATTGAATTTTATAGTCGGCTAATTGCAGACCATACTCCATTCTACCTATGGTGTCTTGAAGCTATGAGATGGTGTCTTGTAGTTGTACGTTTTTTTATATTTTAAATCTACCACAGCACCTAGAGCTAGGTGGAGGTGGATCTTGTCATCTTCTTCATGTGCTCTCATATCTTTTCTTTTCAACTTTACCTCACATACAATGTTTGCATATTTACATGACACCTCAGTATACTCACAGTCATCCTCAACATGATCTTTAATCATATGACGTTTCATGGTCTCGGTGCAGCCTTCATTAGGGCAGGGAACTATTTTCTCTTTACATAGAGCATAGTGAATCTGTGTTATATTAACAAACGTGCCTTTCTCTCCACAATACTCACATTCACAGTCTCTGTTTGGACATTCGTTATTTATGTGATCTTCTAAATCTTTTTGAAGGAGTAATATTATATTGTCATGCTGTTTGGGACAGAGAACTGGAGTGAACAGGCACACAGCCTTATGTTCCTCTGTACCAAGAGTTCCCTCTTTTTGACACCCTCTCTCAACATTATTACACTTCACAGGGAGAGCTCTGATATCTCTCATACCTATAGAATAAGTATGTAAGGTATTGAAGAAAGAGAAACTCATCATAGCTACTTACTTCTACTGTCTGGAAAGTATTGTGGTTGTTCCATCCCACAGTTAGGACAAGGCTTGTCTTCACCATTCTTGTCTATGCACTCCCTACAGAATAGCCTGCCACATTCTTCATGGCCATGTTGCCATGGATCCTTAGCTATAGACAAACAGATCATACACTTTAGAGCATCATCTGGTTCAGATATGAGCTTGTAGTATCGAAAGGCCATTGTTAACTAAAAGAGATGCATTGTACAGATATTCCTGATAATAACCATCACATGCTATAATAGTAACCACTCACTGTTATGGAAACACAGTGAGTTCCATCATAAACAAACACATTGGCATACACACCACCACCACCACACATACATGCACACAAACACACATACATGAACACACAAACACAAACACATACTCACATGTACACACAAACACACATACTCAATACTCACAGGCACACACACACACACATATGCGGAGGCACACACAAATACAACCACATACGCAAGCTCTTTTGTAGTGGTACGGCCATACCATCCAATGGAGTCTGGGGCATGCCCCCTCCAGGATCTTAGTGTAATCTTATTCATCATCAAATTTTCCAAATACAGCAAACCTCTTAGCTAGTAAGGCCATAGCCGTACCGGCCATAGCAGTGCCTTCAGCCAGCCATGCATACATGCACACGCACTCACATGCATACACCTACTTGCATGCATGAATACATACACATGACATGCATACTGTATAACTGGTAATGTTAACAGGTATAATGTTTAACGATTTTCCAAAAAATGGTAGTATAGGCATGTTAACGGTAAATAAAGTTAAGGGTTTAGTACAGTACTACACGTGTATGGTTTAGTACAGTACTACACGTGAATGATGCCAGAATTACTAGTACTAATCTATTTTAACAAGTAGTAATGATAACGATCTACTACTCTTCGTTAAATTCGTTAACATTACTTTCTCGTTAACATTACCAGTTCTACAGTATCTAGTGCATGTACACAAGTACATTGAATTTGTAAAAGCTAAAATTCCAATAATAATAATGGTAAAGGGTCTCAGTACATATATACACTAATCATCTGCAGTATAAATGTTTATTAGCTATATACACTACCTCCCAACTGCATCAATTTCGGTGGGGAAGTCCCGAAATTTGTGTTATGTCCCGCTATCTCGTTTTCTCTCCAGGACCCAGCAGTCACAGTCAGTCACTGGCTAGAGCGACAGCTGCAGGCAGGCTGTACAGCAATGGTTATTAAGGGTTGCCAAAGTGATGGAGGTCATGACCACATAAAGCCACACCCAGTTTTGATTTTGATGCACAAGGGATGGTCATCCTGAGGCGAAAAGCTACTGAACAGATTCTTCTGGTCAGGACTGCAACAATGGAGTATAACAGCTCACAATGCATTAATTTAAGTAGCCAATCATGGAGACCAACCATGCACAGCCACCTACAATATAAAAAAAAAATTGGAATGGAACAATGCTTTTGACATCTCATCTCACCTTTACAACTTCGATGACCTGTCCCTATTTTTTGCTCAAAATCCCACACTTTCACCAATTTTGTCCCTCTAGCTTATCTTGAACGGTTGGGATGTATGAGTGAGTATATATAACAATGCATCACCTTCCTTCAATAATATGGTTAGTACATATAAACACTTATCATCTGCAGTATAAATACTTGATTATGTCATTTTTCTGGGGCTAAACTAGACATTCAACTTCATCCACCACAGATTATGATGACATAAATGCTAATTCTTTCCATCTCCCCAAAATTAAGGTGCGTCTAATTATGTGTAAATTTCCTTACAGTATTCTTTCTTATTGTATAATTATTATGGTATGGTACAGTGCTTCCTCGATTATCCGGATATTTTCTGACACACCCACCATTTCCATCGTTTAATTGCGCATGCGTGAATCACTATAATTTACAGCTGCAGGCAAACTAGCTTGTCACACTGCATATAAGTTTGTTGTAGAACTGTTGCTATAGTGTAAGTTTGTTGATAATGTTTAGCTAGCTAGATGGCTACGGCTAAACATAAAAGGAAGGTTTTAATCATCTAGGACAAAGTTGCTATAATTAAGAAACTGGAGATTAATAAGGCCTGTGTGATTGCTGAGGAGTATGGTGTTGATAAAAGCACTATCTCTGATATCAAGAAGAATAGGGAAGAGATACTTGCCTTCAAGCAGAAGATGTCTGATTATGCATATCTTGGATAAATAATGTACAGTACATTTATTTCCACTTTGTACAGCTTAATGTCAGTGTGAATAGGCAATGTGCATAAAATTAATTAGTACTGTTACTTCAGCACAGAGTGTAATCCTGTATGATAAACAGAACAGGGATATTTGTATACAATGCCACTGACCATGAATTCATTTATCCAAACTTTTCAATTATCCGAACTGAATTACTCTTGTCCCAAGGAGTTCGGATAAGTGAGGATGCACTGTATAATTAAAAGTAATCTTATTATGAATATTGGTATGATGTAATAGTAATGATGTAATGTACACATAGAAGCACCCAAATTATTACCCTCAATGTAATCTTCCTAGAGAACAGTTCATACTACTATAACCACTCACCCAGATCTCCACTAAATTACCTATTAACTCTCTATCTTCTCACATGTTAGGAACTGGGGTCTTCCCCTTTAACTTTGACCTCAGAAGGAAGCCTACCAAGTGTGTACCTTGGAAGCCAATCAGAGTCGAGTGCAGCAGCTAGTCTGAAGTAGGCACTGAAAGGAGGTGGGTGTGGCTTGTCTAGCTCTCATTTATTGGACTCCATGGTGAAGGTAGCTGGGGTTCAGAGTTCACCTATTGAGGGTATGGGGTCATTGGTAGGAAATGAAATGATGAGGGAAAATCACTTTTTCAGTTACTTTAAGTCAATAGAGAGAGCATTAAGTTCTACTAATAGAGAAAGTTCATAGTCCAATGTTTATAAGTATGGAGATATGTCACTTTACTGTATACTCCAGCCAAGGCTTGTGGTCAGGTACTTCAACTGACACTCTGAAGTACAGAGTGTCATCCTTCAGGTACTGTGTGTTGTTGGATGGGTTGTAATGGATCTTAGAGTGGGGGACAAGTGAGAATAACCCCAATTTCTATTATCTTTAACTCGTCTATTGTGTTCCATTTTATATGGTACTGTTTTGCTGTGATGGTTGTCATCTTCCAATTGATTTAGTAATTCAATCTTGACACTTCCAATGAATGGCCACTTCAATTTAGAATCATTTCTCCCTTCTAATATGTACACAAAAACAGATACATGTGTTCCTTCACCACTACAATTACCATTTGCATGCACTTTAATGGACATGTGGTATCCCTCTGGACTGGTGTAGAAAGATGGTGACATAAACTCTTCATCATTCTCCACTTTATGTTGATAATCTGTTAGTTTGAAGGTCGTTAAAATAATTTCTTGCTCATTCTTTTTCTTTCTCTTTTTTGATGAGAATTTAATTTTATAGTTGGCTAATTGCAGACCATACTCCAATCTACCTATGGTGTCTTGAAGCCGTGAGATGGTGTCTTGCAGTTGTATGTTTTTATCTTTTAACTCCATCACAACACCTAGTGCTAGGTGGAGGTGGATCTTGTCATCTTCTTCATGTTTTCTCTTCAGCTTTACCTCACATCCAATGTTTGCATATTTACATGACACCTCAGTATACTCAAAGTCATCTTCAGCATGATCTTAAATCATATGATGGTTTCGTGGTTTCAGTGCAGCCTTCATTAGGGCAGGAAACTATTTTCTCATCACATACAACATAGTTGATCTGTGTTATATTAGCATACGTGCCCTTCTTTCCACAATATTCACATTCACAGTCTCTGTTTGGACATTCATTATTTATGTAATCTTTTCAAAGGAGTAATACCATTTCATTGCACTGTTTGGGGTAGAGAACTGGAGTGAACTGGCACACAGCCAGGTGTTTCTCTAATGTACTAAGAGTTCCCTCCCATTCATATCCTCTCTCAACATTATCACACTTCACAGGGAGAGCTCTGATATCTCTCTTACCTAAAGAATAATAGTATGAAAGAAGGGAATAAACATTGAAGACAAGAAAGTTGTTGTACTTACTTCTATAGTCTGGAAAGTACTGTGGTTGTTCCATCCTGCAGTTAGGACAAGTCTTGTCTTTGTCTATAAACTCCCTACAGAATAGCCTGTCACATTTTTCATGGCCATGTTGTCATGGATCCTTAGCTACAGACAGACAGATCATACACTTTAGAGCATCATCTGGTTCAGATGTGAGCTTGTAGTATCGAAAGGCCATTGTTAACTAAAAGAGATGCATTGTACAGATATTCCTGATAATAACCATCACATGATTACTATAATAGTCATATATAGTAACTATTGTAATAACACTATTATTATTGTAGTCATGGTTACCACTGCTTTATACTTTTGGCAATGGTAGCTATAATAATACCACTTAGCTATATTCTATTACAGAAATGATTCTGTGCAGGATTAACTAGTTTTTAGTGAAATCTATCCCTCTATAGCTATTCCATCATATCAAGCACTAACAAAACTCACTACAAACTTGACCAGTTTCTCTGATGGCTAATTTGTTAGACATCATGGCAAGACTACAGTTTCACAGACAGAGGTGCAATATTTTACTCATTATGACTTGTTGAGCATGGGAGTGACCTTTCCCTCCCTCTCCTACAGAGAGTGATGAGAAGGAAGCGGGTTGAAAGATGGCTGGAAGGAGAGATATCACCATGGCAAGTTTGTGTATCCAGTAAGTTTGTGAAAGTTTAGTGGAACAGTATACATTGAAGACTTTGTTGATATTGCTATGAAAAGATTATTGAAGAATAAAATGAGCAATAAGTTTCTTTGTTAGATTATTCTCTGTACTTATAGTAATCTGGTTAACTGGGATCTTGATAAAGGGAATTATTCATTTCCTTGAAATTTTATGTGAACATGTGACCTCTAGAGTTAGTTAAAGTGCAGGAATCATCAAAGAGACATGGAGTTTAGGAGGAGTACAGAAAAATAACACTAACAAATGTAAGATTGGTCATGTCAGTTGTGTGAGAAATCCTTCAGCAACTAAATAATTTAACATAGTGTGAAGAAGACAAGGAATTCGATCAGAGGATAGATACTAAATCTCATTAAAGAATTAAGGTAGCTACTATTTATACAGAAAAGATAATAATGACAATGATACAATGAATATATACTATTCTAGAAATTCCTTTGTTGGCTTCCTTTCCACTCACTTGAAAATGTCAATAAGTGTACAGTGGAACCTCCGAATAGTGGACACGTTGGTGCATACCCCTTTGTCCATTATTCAGAGGTTGTCCTTTATTGGGGGGTTGTACTTAAGTCAATTGTTTCTTCACTGTAGACAATATTGAAGGCATTAGAGGAATCAATTAGAATGCACACATCATGTGTTTGTACATATATTTATCCAGAGCAGTTTGTGTTACATGATGTGTAAGTTGACAAGCCACATTATCTATCAATGAACTTGTAGAGCTGGCCAAATTGAAACAGTCACTGCTTTCAAAAAAGTATTTCACATCTTCTAAAGTTGACATGGCCTCTTGAAAGGATTTTATTTTGGGGGGGGGGGGGGGGGGGGGGGCGTTAAATCTTTATTACCTGACTCTCCTGAAGTCAGGTGGTGCAGCAGCTGGATTTTTAGCTCGATTTTTTTTTTTTTTTTCACTCTTGATTTGACTCTTGAGTAGCTAGACTACAGCGAGACTGCAAAGAAACAATGGCTTCACAGCCAGCAAACAGCACCCTTGGAATGGCACAGTTTGATTCCTACATCAGAGGCTACCATGCTTACCTGGACACCTGGACTCCAGTAGTAGGGGAAACACTACTTCTCAAGAGGGAGCCAAGTAATGAGAAAGACAGCTCTGCTGTTGCTGTTATGAAGGAAGACGTAATTGTTGGACATGTTCCCTACAACATTGCCTCTGTGATCTTCCAGTTTCTAAGAAGAGACTGCAATAAAGGATTTGTAGAAGTAACTGGCAGCAAAGTCAATCGAGGAGCTGGATATGGCCTAGAGATTCCATCTACCTACAGGTTGTATGGACCTAGGCCTTACACTGATCGAGTTCAGCAAATACTGCATGCAGATGGATTACTATAGCTAGCTAATTGCCCCGCCCACACGTATGATCACACCCACTTGTCCGTTAATAATAATAGAGTAGAATTCATTTTTGTATTGGATGATCATTTCATCACCAGAGGATGTCCGTAATTCAGAATTCGGAGGTTGTCCGCTATTCGGGATCAGGTAATGTATTAGCTCTATGGGGCATATCAATTGGTGCATTAGGTGATGTCCGCTATATGGAGGTTGTGCGCTATTAGGAGTGTCCGTTAATGGAGGTTCCACTGTACTCAGGCTTCTATTTCTAGAACAGGTACATACAAATCTGTATCGTAATAATATCCAATGATTCCAATATAAATCATAATGATATAATATTATACTAAGATTTGACTTCAATTTCTTTTCTTCTCGATTAATATACCGTATTTGCTGAAATTTTCGTTGTTTTAATTTTGGATGTCACTTTTATTACGAAATTTAAAAAGTTGAATAATTGTAGATACACAGCAGCATGCTGGGCTAGGGCTAGGCTCGTCTGAAATTAAAACAACATGAAAATTTGAAAAATGAATTATTAATAACCCTTTCGCTACACTAATTTTGGATTATTTTTTTTATTTGGCATTGGTCGTCACTAGGCGCCGGCGCCCCAGGCAGCAAAAGGTCGCGCAGGTCATGCTGGCGGCTAGCAGGTCATGCTGGCGGCTAGCAGATCAAGGCAGAAAGAATGAGCTCCTTGGAGACTCTTGCTGGCCTGCTTATGGCCTCTCTCACACCAACGATCCTCTATGGCACTGCCCCATGCACTATGCCACTCTCCTTTTCTTTTCATTTTTTTTTTTTAAAGTCCATATAAAGCGAACATCAAAGGAAGATCAAAGGCAGCTCCTCCCTGTGGTCAAACATCTGAGAACTGACGGACCACAACCCATTGTTCTGACCCGACAGTCAAAGGTTGGCGGCAGGAGGACGTCCTGGTGCCGACGGTCCGAGTAACGGACGGTTGAAAAGTGTGTAAAATTACACTCTTTTGGGAGCGAAAGGGTTAAACGAAAATTTCAGGAAATACGTAACCATAATTATTTATATAGTAAGCAGCTTGACCAGCTGCAAGGTAGGTTTAATGTAATTAATGCTTGCATTTATGGTAGGCAGTTTGAATAATCCAGTTGGTTAGATAAATGATTGTCTACTGTAATACTTTACATGCATGGTTAGAAGAGCTTAGTTGGATCTTGTAAGAGATCTCAGATAGAACAGGCCCAACCTCCCAGAACAATAATAGGTAGAATAAAGTTTAAAAAAAACAAGAACTTCGATGGAACTGAATAAAACCTGTTCTATCTAGCAACTATACTCAGTGTGGCATAAGTGTCAATTCTAACACTATGCATGATCTAGCATGCATCAAGGTGCAAAATAATAATACATGTTTTAGTGTTCTCAAGTTAGTCTGCAGCAAGTTCAGACTTGCATGAATGGGTGTTTGGTAGCTGTCAGAGGATTTTCTGACAGACTTTGTGCACAGATGGGACTATACTTGTAATTAGTGTAAAATTTGTGGTCAGAGGTCTAGATTGGTGTCATGACAAGAATACCTGTTCCTATTGTATTATAAACTACTGGTGTTGAGAATAGGTGATGGCATCGAAAAAGAAGATCAAGGTCTGTAGGATTATAACTAGTTGATCATTTTATGGTATACATCACTTATATAGTCATGTCAGGGTCCTAATTTTTGATAACAAACTGAAACCTTATGAATACAGGATGTATTGATAGGTAAAGGATGGTTTACATGAATAGGATGTTTTAAACGTAGGTATTAGGTACTCTAGAAGAATCATAGCTACAAGAGTAATCCTAATTATTATTTTATCCACCACAATGTCAGGTATATCTAGTTGAAATTACTTTAAATATCTGTGTAGGTGTTCAATCATAAGGACTGACAGTGAGACAGAAAATTCCTCATTGGCTGCTAGAGACTAAATCATCAAATTTTCTGTTTCTATGTTATCAGAGATCTTAATTGCACAACCATTAGTAAAAACTACCTAGCCTGTTTTTTTTGTTTGTTTGTTTGTACACCTTTTGGTGTGTTAAATGATATTATTATTATGTGAGGGTGAGGTGGCGCGCTGTGAGGGTTATTACGCGGTACGCTGTGAGGGTGATGCTGCGAGTGACCTTTCAGCATAGTTCCTAACCGTCCCGACCTGGACGGGACACTCCTGACTTTTCAGCCGAAGTCCCAGTCCTGCCTGACTGGGAGCTCCAACAACGACTTATTCCGACTTCGCCAAATTGCAAGTTCCGCGTACTCATTTTTGCCCATTCAGCATTGATCATGTGCGGAAGTGAAAAAAAAAAAAAAAAAACGGGGGGCTAATAAAGTAAAGACAAAAGAGCTGCAATTCGGCTCAAGGGGGAGGGTGTGGCTCCTGCACGAAGTGCAGAAGCAAAATTTTTTTTCAAGGTGTAGCTAAGAGAGCAAATTAGAGTAATATTATTTTAATATGTACACAAGGATAGGCTAGGCTCTATTTCATTTGAAGATAGTAGTGGATTCTGTACTGAAACATCATGATCCTCAACATCACTTTCAAGCTAGTAAAACTATATTTTAGAATACACTGATCAGGGGTGTAGACAAGGGGGGGCTTGGGGGGCTGCCCCCCAGATTTTTCAGAAAATAAGATTATAACTAGATAGCTAATTATTACTCTAATTTGCTTTCTTACACCTCTTGGATTTTGAAAAAAAATTTGCTTCTGCACTTCGTGCAGGAGGGAGTATATCCCCCTCCCACACCCTCCCCCTTGAGCCGAATTGCAGTGCCTTTACCTTATTAGCCCCCCCAGTCCTAAAAAGTTGTCTACACCCCTGCTGATTGAAAAACTTAGCTCACCAGTTCAGGCTGACTGTTGACTAGGCTGATAGCTGGCCTTATTTTCATTGGATAATTAATCTGGCTTTAAAGGAGTGCTAAATCACTATCTTATAGATTCACAGACATGGTACTAGCTACTAGCAATTAGGCTAAGAGTCAAGCTTAAGTTCTCTAAGCAACTGTTACAATGTTACCATGCTTACCTGTTAACCACTATAATACCAAACCACTACAATACACATCATGCATAAATAAGCAGTTTACAAAAAAAAAAGAGCCAGAGCCTGAGCTTATTAGCTATAGTTCATCTCAAAAATCTGGGGGGGGGGGGCTTAAGCCCCCCAAGCTCCCCCTTGTCTACACCCCTGACTAGGGAATCAGAGGCGGATGGGGGGGGGGGGGGGGGGGGGGGCAAAAGGGGCAATTTCCCACCCCCCTTTTCAACACCTTGTGACATTGTTTTGTGTAGCTGGGCCACAGTGTAAAAAGCTTACACTTTATACGTAAATATTCATAAAATGCTAATTAGATAGAGCCTGGCATGGTTATAGCATAGCTTGTACTTTGTAAACAAACATACCTAAACATCCCAGAGTAGCTGATAATGACACAGACCATTAAATTTGTTAGATCATTCCAACAAAAGTTTAGTTGTTGAGAAGCAGCTACAGATGATAACACCTCTGTGTTGTACAAATTCAAGAAGCTTAAAGTTTCTATCTGAAGGACTTCCTACCTCACTTTCTGAAACATTTAAATCATATCCAAAATATCACCACAACATTAGAGTAGCTACTGTAGAGGCAACTGAGGCATTTTGCCTCAGTAGATTTTTGCTATTGTAAAACTAATACATTAAATTATGCAACAATTAACTGACAACTCTGTCTGTAGTTACAGTGCTGAAGCATACTTCAACATAGGAATATTTATTGAACATTGTGTCAACGAATTTTCTGATATATGGATGTTTCTAGAGAGAATATCCTCAAAAGATTCAGCTCAACTGAGAAGGACATTTTACAGTTGTGTTGTGTTATCAAGTTCTTAACATAGTGCATGTGGGTGCCTATTAGACAGCCTGAAATGCCACCAGATTGAATCAAAGAGGTCTAAAATACAAAAATTTCCTGGGGGGGGGGGGGCATGCCCCCAGACCCCCCCCCAGATGGTGCACTTCTTGCACTATGTGCCAGCATAGGCGTAGGAACCAGGGGGGCAAGGGGGGCTGTTGCCCCCCTAAACAAAATTATACTATGCAAAAAGTGTGTATAAAAACTATACATAACATTTTGTGGTGTTAAATAACTTGTTAACTTGTTAAGAATGCACAGCTAGAGACATTTGAAGCAAACTGCTCATTATTGGACAGTGAGACATTAGTAGCCTACTAAAAATTTACAGTGTTTTACACTCTTCAAACAGGCTATGATGAATATGCAACCAAGGCAAGTAGTATGCTAGACTGCTAGTTCTCTATAAATATTCAAGCTTGCCCTGCAAGCTAGGCATTCTTCTAATTCAATCTCTTCATAATGAAGAAAAATTTGAATTATCCTACGTATGAACAAGTTCTCAAAGAGTCATCTTCTTTAACAGAACCAAGATTATCAAGACCTCAAAAGCAAGAATTCATGATGGTGCAAGTGGTCACCAATAATACTCCCAAAGACAAATACCATCATGCATACTTTGAGGCTTTAGAGCTTGGAGCTTGGATAGATTGAGAAATGATATGGTCAGTCAGATTTTCTTTGATCAAGAGAAATTGAATCACTTCTTCTAAATGCATGCTGCTAATAGGAAGAACATTCAAACTATCCCAAACAATTTATTGGACTTTTTTGAGAATGATATTGACCTTACTTGTTTCAGAGGATTCCAGACATGATTAAAACTGCTTTTACTAGTTATAACAGTTACTAATGTACAGTAACATTTACAAAGAAATGCTAAGTGAAGTGGATAAAAATTATTTTTGCTTTCCAGTGACCACTGCTACAGCAGAACACTCTTTTTCATTATTACATAGAATAAAGACCTTCTTGAGAAGTAGAATGTCACAAAATAGGCTTAACAATTATATTTCTACTCTATGTTTATAAAAATGAGACAGATGAACTAAGCCTAAATGAAATTGCAATTGTTTCTAGACGTTTACATTATTTTGGAAAAGTTTTAGGTTTTTTGATATCTTATTACTTGTATAATTTTTACAGATTATCTGTAATTGTTGTTGCCCCCCTAACCCAAATTATCTTCCTACGCCTATGTGTGGTCACAAATCCCAACCCTATCTCCTGCCTGAGTATGTAAAAATTCCTGGCTACTCCTCTGCACAATGCTTCATATCTTGCAATAATTCTGGTAACTGTTGCTACAGTTGAAAAGGCAAGTTCAGCCCTCAAGGGCCTCCCCTCCCCCACTATCCAAAATCCTGAGATCATATCATTGCCCCCCCCCCCCCCTTTTCAAAATCCTGGATCCGACCCTGGGAATAGCTAGCTGAGCTAAAACAGAACTATGCTAACCATGCTGCAAAGGTCAAATGAACTGCTAAAGTGGGTGTGGTCTTAAGGTGTGGCTTCCTGTCCCGGATTTTGATCTGGAAAAGTTGGCAACTATGCTTCAGGGCCACCGTATGGGTCTACATAATGGACTAAATTTCTTTACAGTAGCTATTCTTATTGTATATTACAGTAATCTTATTATATATTCTTATTAATTATTATTATTGAATATTACAGATGTAATAAATAGTACCGTAACCACTGTAATTAAAGCGCCACCATAATTTAAGCGCCACCTAGACATGGAATTATTTTTCTAGCTCTATACTATGACGCCACCTCCTTCCTCAATTAGTTTTTCCTGGCGCTTAATTAATTAGAGCCTATGTGGTTTTTTGTAGTTTTGCTGTTAAAGAGATGTCCCAGAAGTTGATCAGAAGCTTTTTCACCCCTACAGAAGTCCACACAGCCTTGTAAACATGAACCCCACTCACAACACTCTGGATACAAACATGAAAGTCGGTGCAAACATCTCCAGACGCAGCCATGTTGCAACAGTCCATCTTAGCTCTAATTATTTAAGCGCCACTCTAATTTAGGCCCCACCCCCAATTGAAGTGTATTTTTTTGGTCACAATGTAAGCGCCAACCTCAGCTGTAATTATTTTTTTGTGGCGCTCTAATTACAGTGATGACGGTAGCTACTTCATTTGCTATGAAATAGTAGTTTAGCCTCTCAACATAAACTCCGCTCCGGAACAAACTGTGCAATGGTGCTGGGGATAGCCTTTGATCCTCGTCACCAAATGTTATAATAATATTATCTAAACAGTTTTCTTGAACTACTGAAATGATTATTATGAAAAACATAATAATAATTATTAAATTGCACTACGTATTATTATGATGACATCACAGACTAAAACCACAAAACACTACGTTAGTTTTCGAGTTACTACATGCAGTAGCTAATCATGTGATGTTTATTAACAGAAATATCTGTAGCTACATGTGATCTCTTTTAGTTAACAATGGCCTTTCGATACTACAAGCTGATTGTATCTGAACCAGATGATGCTTTAAAGTGTATGATCTGTTTGTCTGTAGCTAAGAATCCGTGGCAACATGGCCATGAAAAATGTGGCAGGCTATTCTGTAGGGAGTGTATAGACAAGAATGGAGAAGACAAGCCATGTCCTAACTGTGGGATGGAACAACCACAGTACTTTCCAGACTATAGAAGTAAGTATGATGACTTTCTCTTCTTCAATACTTATTTTCTTCCACACCTATTCTATAGGTAAAAGAGATATCAGAGCTCTCCCTGTGAAGTGTGATAATGTTGAGAGAGGGTGTCAAAAGGAGAGAACTATTGATACACTAGAAGAACACATGGCTGTGTGCCAGTTCACTCCAGTCCCCTGTCCCAAACAGTGTGAAGATACCATATTACTCCTTCGAAAAGATTTAAACCACCACATACACAATGAATGTCCGAACAGAGACTGTGAATGTGAGTATTGTGGAAAGAAGGGCACGTATGCTAATATAACACAAGTTCACTATGTTATATGTGATGAGAAAATAGTTCCCTGCTCTAATGAAGACTGCACTGAGACCATGAAACGTCATATGATTGAAAATCATGTTGAGGATGACTGCGAGTATACTGAGGTGTCATGTAAATATGCAAACATTGGATGTGAGATAAAGTTGAAGAGAAAAGATATGAGAGCACATGAAGAAGATGACAAGATCCACCTCCACCTAGCACTAGATGCTGTGGTCGAGTTAAAAGATAAAAATGTACAACTGCAAGACACCAGCTTACAGCTTCAAGACACCATAGGTAGAATGGAGTATGGTCTGCAATTAGCCGACTATAAAATTCAATTCTCATCAAAAAAGGGAAGGGCGTGGAAAAAACAAGAAATTGTTTTAATGACCTTCAAATTAACAGATTATCAACGTAAAATGTGGAATAATGAAGAATTTATGTCACCATCTTTCTACACCAGTCCAGAGGGATACCACATGTCTGTTATAGTGTATGCCAATGGCAATGGTGGAGGTAGGGGAACACATGTATCTGCCTTTGTGCACATATTAGAAGGAAGAAATGATTCTAAATTGAAGTGGCCATTCATTGGAAAAGTCAAGATTGAATTACTAAATCAGTTGAAAGATGGCAACCATCACATCAAAACAGTACCATTTAAAATGGAACACAATACACGAGTTGGAGATATTAGGAATCTGGGTTTTTCTCAGTTTATTCCTCAGTCTAAGCTCCATCACAACCCATCCACAAAAACACAGTACCTGAAGGATGACACACTGTACTTCAGAGTGTCTGTTAAAGTACCTGACCACAAGCCTTGGCTGGAGTCCATAGTAAAGTGACATATCTCCATACTTATAAACATTAAACTAGCTATGAATTTAATGCCATTGTAGAACTTATTGTGTTTTCTATTAAAGTAAATTCTACCGTCTAATAATTGTTAAAGAACAGTTTAGTAGCTTTTGTGGATACAGAATCATAGATAAGTGACTATTATAGCTAACTAGCTCAACATGGTATAATTTTAATGTTACTGTTTCTAAACTAAGTGCCAGCTTACTTAGGTCTACACTAAAGGGGTGGAGCATACTAGTCCAGGGAGATATTGATATAGGGGGATTATGTAAATCTTCTGAAGTGCATGGGAAGTCAAAAAGGAGTGAATTACACCATTAGAACCCCTTAGTAACTATATTATACTAGCAAGTACCCACCACACAGTGTCGCTTGGTGGGGAGTTTGTGTAGGCTTTTTTCACCACATATCATACTTTAACTTTGCATTCCCAGTTAGCATCAGAGTATTCTCTGACCCCAGGCTCTAGCGGGCCCTAAGAGTTAGGTGTGAAGTTTCTCAAGTGGGGAAACACAAGACATAGCTTACAGAAGCTCCCTCGGCCCTCATACTGTTAGTACATCATGTGATGGTTGCCATCTTCCAACTGATTTAGTAATTCAATCTTGACACTTCCAATGAATGGCCACTTCAATTTAGAATCATTTCTTCCTTCTGCCATGTGAACAAAGGCAAGATACATGTGTTCCCCTATCATGACCATTACTATTAGCATACACTATAACAGACATGTGGTATCCCTCTGGACTGGTGTAGAATATGGTGACATAAATTCTTCATCATTCCACATTTTAGTTGTTAGCTTGAAGGTCATTAAAACAATTACTTCTTTTTTGATGAGAATATTTATAAACATTGGACACAAATAGGGACATGGAAAGGACAAAAACTTACTTTTATGACCTTCAAACTAACAAATTGCCACCATAAAATGTGGAATGATAAAGACTTTATGTCACCATCTTTCTACACCAGTCCAGAGGGATACCATATGTCTGTTATAGTGTATGCTAATGGTTATCATAGTGGTGAAGGAACACATGCATCTGTATATGTTCACATAGTAGAAGGGAGAAATGATTCTAAATTGAAGTGGCCATTCATTGGAAGTGCCAAGATTGAATTACTAAATCAGTTCATTACTTTTATGAAAAGTAAGTTTTTGTCCTTTCCATGTCTCTATTTCTTTTGATAATAGTTTTATTTCTTGATTGGCTAATTGCAGACCATACTCCATTCTACTTATGGTGTCTTGAAGCTGTGAGCTGGAGTCTTGCAGTCTTGTCTTGATCTTGTCATCTTCTTCATGTGCTCTCATATCTTTTCTCTTCAACTTTACCTCACATTCAATGTTTTGCATGTTTATACATGACACCTCAGTATACTCACAGTCATTCTCAACATGATCTTTAAATCATATGACGTTTCATGGTTTCAGTGCAGCCTTCATTAGGACAGGGAAATATTTTCTCATCACATACGTACAACATAGTTAACTTGTGTTATATTAGCATACTTACCCTTCTCTCCACAATACTCACATTCACAGTCTCTGTTTGGACATTTCGTTATTTATGTGGTGGTCTAAATCTTTTTGAAGGAGTAATATGGTATCTTCACATCAGGAAACTGGAGTGAACAGGCACAGAGCCATGTGTTCATAGTGTACCAAGAGTTCCCTCCTTTTGACACCCTCTCTCAGAATTATTACACTTCACAGGGAGAGCTCTGATATCTCTCTTATATATAAAAGAACTTTTTCAGTTACTTTAGAGATAACAGAGAAAGTTCATTGTTTATAAGCATGGAGATACGTTACTTTACTGTACACTCCAGCCAAGGCTTGTGGTCAAGTACTTTAACTGACACTCTGAAGTACAGAGTGTCATCCTTCAGGTACTGTGTGTTGTTGGATGGGTTGTGATCGAGCTTAGAGTGTGGAATGAACTGAGGATAGTCCCAATTCCTATTATCTCCGACTAGTGCATTGTGTTCCACTTTATATGGTACTGTTAGGATGTGATGGTTGCCATCTTCCAACTGATTTAGTAATTCAATCTTGACACTTCCAATGAATGGCCACTTCAATTTTGAATCATTTCTCCCTTCTAATATGTACACAAAGACAGATACATGTGTTCCTTTACCATCATCATTGCCATTTGCATGCACTTTACATGTGGTATCCTTCTGGACTGGTGTAGAAAGACGGTGACATAAATTTTTCATCATTCCACATTTTATGTTGATAATCTGTTAGTTTGAAGGTCATTAAAACAATTTCTTGTTCTTTCTTCTTCTTTGTCTTTTTTGATGAAAATTGAATTTTATAGTTAGCTAATTGCAGATCATACTCCAATCTACCTATGGTGTCTTGAAGCTATGAGATGGTGTCTTGTAGTTGTACGTTTTTTTATATTTTAAATCTACCACAGCACCTAGAGCTAGGTGGAGGTGGATCTTGTCATCTTCTTCATGTGCTCTCATATCTTTTCTTTTCAACTTTACCTCACATCCAATGTTTGCATATTTACATGACACCTCAGTATACTCACAGTCATCCTTAACATGATCTTTAATCATATGACATTTCATGGTCTCGGTGCAGCCTTCATTAGGGCAGGGAACTATTTTCTCTTTACATAGAGCATAGTGAATCTGTGTTATATTAACAAACGTGCCTTTCTCTCCACAATACTCACATTCACAGTCTCTGTTCGGACATTCGTTATTTATGTGGTCTTCTAAATCTTTTCAAAGGAGTAATACCATTTCATTGCACTGTTTGGGACAGAGAACTGGAGTGAACAGGCACACAGCCTTATGTTCCTCTAATGTACCAAGAGTTCCCTCTTTTTGACACCCTCTCTCAACATTATCACACTTCACAGGGAGAGCTCTCATACCTATAGAATAAGTATGTAAGGTATTGAAGAAAGAGAAACTCATCATGGCTACTTACTTCTACTGTCTGGAAAGTACTGTGGTTGTTCCATCCTGCAGTTAGGACAAGGCTTGTCTTCACCATTCTTGTCTATGCACTCCCTACAGAATAGCCTGCCACATTCTTCATGGCCATGTTGCCATGGATCTTTAGCTACAGACAAACAGATTATACACTTTAGAGCATCATCTGGTTCAGATGTGAACTTGTAGTATCGAAAGGCCATTGTTAACTAAAAGAGATGCATTGTACAGATATTCCTGATAATAACCATCACATGCTATAATAGTAACCACTCACTGTTATGGAAACACAGTGAGTTCCATCATAAACAAACACATTGGCATACACACCACCACCACACATACATGCACACAAACACACATACATGAACACACAAACACAAATACATACTCACATGTACACACAAACACACATACTCAATACTCACAGGCACACACACACACATATGCAGAGACACACACAAATACAACCACATACGCAAGCTCTTTTGTAGTGGTACGGCCATACCATCCAATGGAGTCTGGGGCATACCCCCTCCAGGATATTAGTGTAATCTTATTCATCATCAAATTTTCCAAATACTCTTTAATACAGCAAACCTCTTAGCTAGTAAGGCCATGGCCGTACCGGCCATAGCAGTGCCTTCAGCCAGCCATGCATACATGCACACGCACTCACATGCATACACCTACTTGCATGCATGAATACATACACATGACATGCATACTGTAAAACTGGTAATGTTAACGGGTATAATGTTTAATGATTTTCCAAAAAATGAGAGTATAGACATGTTACCGGTAAATAAAGTTAACGGTTTAGTACAGTACTACACGTGAATGATGCCAGAATTACTAGTACTAATCTATTTTAACAAGTAGTAATGATAACGATCTACTACTCTTTGTTAAATTCGTTAACATTACTTCCTTGTTAACATTACCACAGTATCTAGTGCATGTACACAAGTAGATTGAATTTGTAAAAGCTAAAATTCCAATAATAATAATGGTAAAGGGTCTCAGTACATATATACACTAATCATCTGCAGTATAAATGTGTATTAGCTATATACACTACCTCCCAACTGCATCAATTTCGGTGGGGAAGTCCCGAAATTTGTGTTATGTCCCGCTATCTCGTTTTCTCTCCAGGACCCAGCAGTCACAGTCAGTCACTGGCTAGAGCGACAGCTGCAGGCAGGCTGTACAGCAATGGTTATTAAGGGTTGCCAAAGTGATGGAGGTCATGACCACATAAAGCCACACCCAGTTTTGATTTTGATGGTATGATGTAATAGTAATGATGAAATGTACACATAGAAGCACCCAAATTATTACCCTCAATGTAATCTTCCTAGAGAACCGTTAATACTACTATAACCACTCACCAAGATCTCCACTAAATTACCCATTAACTCTCTATCTTCTCACATGTTAGGAACTGGGGTCTTCCCCTTTAACTTTGACCTCAGAAGGAAGCCTACCAAGTGTGTACCTTGGAAGCCAATCAGAGTCGAGTGCAGCAGCTAGTCTGAAGGAGGCACTGAAAGGAGGTGGGTGTGGCTTGTCTAGCTCTCATTTATTGGACTCCATGGTGAAGGTATATAGCTGGGGTTCAGAGTTCACCTAGTGAGGGTATGGGGTCATTGGTAGGAAATGAAATGATGAGGGAAAATCACTTTTTCAGTTACTTTAAGTCAATAGAGAGAGCATTAAGTTCTACTAATAGAGAAAGTTCATAGTCCAATGTTTATAAGTATGGAGATATGTCACTTTACTGTATACTCCAGCCAAGGCTTGTGGTCAGGTACTTCAACTGACACTCTGAAGTACAGAGTGTCATCCTTCAGGTACTGTGTGTTGTTGGATGGGTTATAATGGATCTTAGAGTGGGGGACAAGTGAGAATAACCCCAATTTCTATTATCTTTAACTCGTCTATTGTGTTCCATTTTATATAGTACTGTTTTGATGTGATGGTTGTCATCTTCCAATTGATTTAGTAATTCAATCTTGACACTTCCAATGAATGGCCACTTCAATTTAGAATCATTTCTCCCTTCTAATATGTACACAAAAACAGATACATGTGTTCCTTCACCACTACAATTACCATTTGCATGCACTTTAATGGACATGTGGTATCCTTCTGGACTGGTGTAGAAAGATGGTGACATAAACTCTTCATCATTCTCCACTTTATAATCTGTTAGTTTGAAGGTCATTAAAATAATTTCTTGCTCATTCTTTTTCTTTCTCTTTTTTGATGAGAATTTAATTTTATAGTTGGCTAATTGCAGACCATACTCCAATCTACCTATGGTGTCTTGAAGCTGTGAGATGGTGTCTTGCAGTTGTATGTTTTTATCTTTTAACTCCATCACAACACCTAGTGCTAGGTGGAGGTGGATCTTGTCATCTTCTTCATGTGCTCTCATATCTTTTCTCTTCAGCTTTACCTCAAATCCAATGTTTGCATATTTACATGACACCTCAGCATACTCAAAGTCATCTTCAGCATGATCTTCAATCATATGATGGTTTCATGGTCTCAATGCAGCCTTCATTAGGGCAGGAAACTATTTTCTCATCACATACAACATAGTTGATCTGTGTTATATTAGCATACATGCCCTTCTTTCCACAATACTCACATTCACAGTCTCTGTTCGGACATTCGTTATTTATGTGGTGTTCTAAATCTTTTCAAAGGAGTAATACCATTTCATTGCACTGTTTGGGGTAGGGAACTGGAGTGAACTGGCACACAGCCAGGAGAGTTCCCTCCCATTCACATCCTCTCTCAACATTATCACACTTCACAGGGAGAGTTCTGATATCTCTCTTACCTATAGAATAATAGTATGAAAGAAGGGAATAAACGTTGTTGTACTTACTTCTATAGTCTGGAAAGTACTGTGGTTGTTCCATCCTGCAGTTAGGACAAGTCTTGTCTTTTCCATTCTTGTCTATAAACTCCCTACAGAATAGCCTGTCACATTTTTCACGGCCATGTTGTCATGGATCCTTAGCTATAGAGATCATACACTTTAGAGCATCATCTGGTTCAGAGGTGAGCTTGTAGTATCGAAAGGCCATTGTTAACTAAAAGAGATGCATTGTACAGATATTCCTGATAATAACCATCACATGATTACTATAATAGTCATATATAGTAACTATTGTAATAACACTATTATTATTGTAGTCATGGTTACCACTGCTTTATACTTTTGGCAATGGTAGCTATAATAATACCACTTAGCTATATTCTATTACAGAAATGATTCTGTGTAGGATTAAATAGTTTTTAGTAAAATCTATCACTCTATAGCTACTCCATCATATCAAGCACTAACAAAACTCAACACTACAAACTTCACCAGTTTCTCTGATGGCTAGTTTGTTAGACATCATGACAAGACTACAGTTTCACAGACAGAGGTGCAATATTTTACTCATTATGACTTGTTGAGCATGGGCGTGACCTTTCCCTCCCTCTCCTACAGAGAGTGATGAGGAGGAAGAGGGTTGAAAGATGACTGGAAGGAGAGATATCACCAGGGCAAGTTTGTGTGTATCCAGTAAGTTTGTGAAAGTTTAGTGGAACAGTATACATTGAAGACTTTGTTGTGTTTTGGGATATTGCTATGAAAAGATTATTGAAGAATAAAATGAGCAATAATTTGTTAGATTATTCTCTGTACTTATAGTAATCTGGTTAACTGGGATCTTGATAAAGGGAATGATTCATTTCCTTGAAATAATTATTTTATGTGAACATGTGACCTCTAGAGTTAGTTAAAAGTGTAGGAATCATCAGACATGGAGTTTAGGAGGAATACAGAAAAATAACACTAACAAATGTAAGATTGGTCATGTCAGTTGTGTGAGAAATCCTTTAGCAACTAAATAATTTAACATAGTGTGTTCACTTAGGAAGAAGACAAGGAATTCGATCAGAGGATAGATACTAAATCTCATTAAAGAATTAAGGTAGCTACTATTTATACAGAAAAGATAATAATGACAATGATACAATGAATATATACTATTCTAGAAATTCCTTTGTTCTCCTGGTTACTTGGCTTCCTTTCCACTCACTTGAAAGTGTCAATAAGTGTACTCAGGCTTCTATTTCTAGAACAGGTACGATACAAATCTGTATCGTAATAATGTCCAATGATTTCAATATAAATCATAATGATATATTATACTAAGATTTGATTTCAATTTCTTTTCTTCTCAATTAATATACCGTATTTGCTGAAATTTTCGTCGTTTTAATTTTGGATGTCACTTTTATTACGAAATTTAAAAAGTTGAATAATTGTAGATACACAGCAGCATGCTGGGCTTGCTAGGCTCTTCCAAAATTAAAACAACATGAAAATTTGAAAAATGAATTATTAATAACCCTTTCGCTACACTAATTTTGGATTTTTTTTTATTTGGCATTGGTCGTCACTAGGCTCCGGTGTCACAAAAAAATCGATCTGGGTGAATTTCGATCCGGGTGGATCATATCCGCTAGCATAATCAATCCGTAGGAATATATACGATAGCATTATCTATCCACCCCGGTTTGAATTCGCTAGCATATTTATTCCTCCTCCGCTAATATGATCCGGGGTAGCAAATGGATCCTTGACAAGTAGAACTATAGCATATTAATGTATCTGTTAGCAGGACTGATCCCTTAAATGAATGATCCCTTAAATGAATGAGTCTGTTATAGTGAAGCATCTCCTGGAATGTTTCTGCTAGCAGAACTGATCCCCCTTAAATGCATGAATCTGTTATAGTGAAGCATCTCCTGGATTGTATCTGCTGAATTGATCCCTCTTAAATGTATGAATCTGTTATAGTGAAGCATCTCCTGGAATGTATCTGCTAGCCGAACTGATCCCCCTTAAATGCATGAATCTGTTATAGTGAAGCATCTCCTGGATTGTATCTGCTAGCAGAATTGATCCCTCTTAAATGTGTGAATCTGTTATAGTGAAGCATCTCCTGAAATGTATCTGCTAGCAGGACTGATCCCTTAAATGTATTATAGTGAAGCATCTCCTGGAATGGATCTGCTAGCAGAACTGATCCCTAAAATGCATTATAGTGAAGCATCTCCTGGAATGGATCTGCTAGCAGAACCGATCCCTAAAATGCATTATAGTGAAGCATCTCCTGGAATGTATCTGCTAGCAGAACTGATCCCCCTTAAATGCATGAATCTGTCATCTCCTGGAATGTATCTGCTAGCCGAACTGATCCCCCTTAAATGCATGAATCTGTTATAGTGAAGCATCTCCTGGATTGTATCTGCTAGCAGAATTGATCCCTCTTAAATGTATGAATCTGTTATAGTGAAGCATCTCCTGAAATGTATCTGCTAGCAGGACTGATCCCTTAAATGTATTATAGTGAAGCATCTCCTGGAATGGATCTGCTAGCAGAACTGATCCCTAAAATGCATTATAGTGAAGCATCTCCTGGAATGGATCTGCTAGCAGAACTGATCCCTAAAATGCATTATAGTGAAGCATCTCCTGGAATGTATCTGCTAGCAGAACTGATCCCCCTTAAATGCATGAATCTGTCATCTCCTGGAATGGATCTGCTAGCAGAACTGATCCCTTAAATGCATGAATCTGTTATAGTGAAACATCTCCTGGAATATCTGATCCCTTAAAAATGCATGAATCTGTTATATATCTCCTGGAATGTATAATATTATATCAGCTAGCAGAACTGTGAGATGTCTACCCACTTGCCAAGGTAAGCCAAAGTCAATATATCTTAATATACTCTTTTATACACACAGAGATAAGACCAAGAACAAATCAGAACACACGAGTCAGTGAGGTCTATAGCGCAGGGATGCTAACACAATCACAATGACCGAGATGAGCATGCTCACATAATAATAATTATTATGCTGTAATGATGATTAATATACTACACTTCTCCATACTTAAGATGATAAGTTACATACAGAGTTATGAGAGTACCTTAAAGGTGGGCCATGATTACTCCTTTTAGGGTAAGTTTTATAGGAGGCAGTGTAGAGGATGAATCATGTGGGAAGTTCATTAGAGGTAAGGTAAGATCAGCAGAAACTGAATTCTCAATAGTAGGCTGTATGGGCTCAGCAGCATCTTCACATGTAGCTAACAGGAACTGGAGCACTCACACTAATATTGGGAATTACATTTCTAGGACTTGCTACTAAATCCTGAGCATATGGTATATCTTCCTGCTCATCATGGCTTGTTTTATCTATAGACTTCAAATGATCCACATGATTCTGTATTACATATTTGAATTTAATCCATAGAGACACTAAGCAGTTGTCCTTCTAGTTGTTGTTGTTATTAATACAGTTATCAAACTAACTTCGTGCTATCTCTGAACACCACAGAGTACAAAAATGTTGTATACTGAATAAGGGATCTCCATCTTCACTGCATCTTCACTGCATCTAGATGGTAGTGTCCACGCTTTTTCGCTCATGCTCTCCCGGATAGAATCTTCGGGGGTAGGATAAATTCTGCTAGCGATTCCGATCCGGGCGGATCGTTTTCGCGGGGGGATCGAATATGCTGTGACACCGGCGCCCCAGGCAGCAAAAGGTCGCGCAGGTCAGCGTGACGTCATGCTGGCGGCTAGCAGATCAAGGCAGAAAGAATGAGCTCCTTGGAGACTCTTGCTGGCCTGCTTATGGCCTCTCTCACACCGACGATCCTCTACGGCACTGCCCCATGCACTATGCCACTCTCCTTTTCTTTTCATTTTTTTTTAAGTCCATATAAAGCGAACATCAAAGGAAGATCGAAGGCAGCTCCTCCCTGTGGTCAAACATCTGAGAACTGACGGACCACAACCCATTGTTCTGACTTCCGATGCCGACAGTCAAAGGTTGGCGGTAGGAGGACGTCCTGGTGCCGATGGGGTCCGAGTAACGGACGGTTGAAAAGTGTGTAAAATTACACTCTTTTGGGAGCGAAAGGGTTAGTCTAGTCACTCCAAGGTCAAGAGTTCACTGCTGAATGAAATTGACCCATATCTCTACACAAATCCCCGCCCACATCTTCATTTCTTGCACAATTTCAGACAATGCCACAAGCTTCAGACCACACACCCTTATGTGACATCACAACGCACCTTATACCCTTATGTGACATCACAACACACCCTTATGTGAGACCATCAACAACAGGTCATTTTTGACCTCATGTTGCTTTAGTCAACTAAAACTATAATTTAGTACCAGCTATTAGTCACAAAACTGATCTCAATTAGTCAAAAAAGTTGTCATACTAAAGCTTACATTGACCATAACATTAATCACTAAGGTTGACCAAATCTTTGTAATACTCTTTGTGACAAGACTTGTTGCTGGTTTCACTAACAGTTACATTATTAAGAAAATAATATCTTTGAATCATAGATGTTTTGGAGCATGGGGGCACACCCTGAATGGGAATGAGGTTAGGGGTGGGCAAGGACTCCGTGCTATAGAATACCATTGGGTAGGAGACTATCTAGCATGATTTGTTACAAGAAAACACTGTAGGCTTTCCAAAATAGCTTAGCTTACCTAAATTAACAATTTTAGCAATACAGATGTACCTAGTTCACCAGTGTGTGTATGAAGAAGCTCGTGATGACATTCTTGATTCTGATCATAGGTATGACTCTATGTGATGAAGAGATGAAAAGGCTATGTGCTCTGCAGTCTCTGTAATTGTAAAGAAGCTATACCAAAGAAGGATGTAAAGTTAAGAATATTCAATGGAATAACACATTTCAGAAATTGCTTGCACATGAAATTACTTTAGATGCTGAAAGGTTATATAACTAAATTTGACATAGGCTAGCATGTTCCTTATTGATCTGCATGTTTAACCATGGGTGGGTGGATGGGGCATTTCTCCCATGCTTCCTATGCCTATGTGAATTCACGCAGTCTTCTCAAAAGTATTATAACATAATAATCTTTATTAATATAGCTAATCTTCACTAGCTACTGAAGTTAGTTTTGATTTGAATTTTTGAGTCTAGAAACTTTTGGGGTAGGTGCAAATTCCTTTATCTCCTCATGTAATCCATACCTACATAATGATAATTGAGAGAGCTTATAAAATAAAAGAGGAAAGGAAGGAAGGTGGGTGTGAGGTGCCCCCACACTCTACCTATAGAGTCTACAGGCCAGCTAGATACACATCTGGTTCCACGCCCCTCTAAACACACCCAGGGTCTTCACACACCCCTTCTAGCGGGCCACAAGGGGGTTCCCCCTCCTCCTTCTGAGAGGTCTACAGGATCTAGACAAACCTCCAAATCTCTCACACACACACCCCTTAACTCCCTAGGTCAAGTGGGGATTCAGCTGGACACACCTCCACTCCCACGCCCCTCTAAACACACCCAGGGTCTTCACACATCCCTTCTAGCGGGCCACAAGGGGGTTCCCCCTCCTCCTTCTGAGAGGTCTACAGGATCTAGACACACCTCCAAATCTCTCTCACACACACACCCCTTAACTCCCTAGGTCAAGTGGGGATTCAGCTGGACACACCTCCACTCCCATGCCCCTCTGGACACATTCAGGGTCTCCACACACACACCCTTCTAGCGGGCCACAGGGGGGTTCCCCCTCCTCCTTCTGCAAGGTCTACAGGATCTAGACACACCTCCAAATCTCTCTCACACACACACACCCCTTAACTCCCTAGGTCAAGTGGGGGTTCAGCTGGACACACCTCCACTCCCACACCCCTCTGGACACATTCAGGGTCTCCACCTTCTAGCAGGCCACAAGGGGGTTCCCTCTCCTCCTTCTGAGAGGTCTACAGGATCTAGACACACCTCCAAATCTCTCACACACACGCCCCTTAACTCTCTAGGTCAAGTGGGGGTTCAGCTGGACACACCTCCACTCCCACACCCCTCTGGGCACACCCCAAGTCTACGCACACCAATGTCGAGGTCAAGGGAGTCTCAGGAGGGGTGTTCCCCCACAACACTCTTTCCTAGCTTCTACAGGCAAGATAGTGATTCTGTGGGCTGGACACACACCCTGGGCTCACACTTCTCAGATCAGATATTAGGTTAGCTTAGCTACGGAACTTACAGCTGCTATCAATGTCACTGTCCACTCCTTCGCTTAAAAGCCTGGAGCCCCAGAATTCCAATCCATATTGCTAGGTCCTCGATACTAACCCTTTCGCTAGGATTTTTTGGTGGTTGCGGTGGTTGCGATGGTTGCGTGGGCGTTCTTCCTTGAGTATGCCCACCCTCCAATAGTCCTTTTCACATAAGCAATGGAATGTTGCTGGTGTGATAATTAAACGTGACGTCACAGCTGGGGTACATTCCAACCCCATCTTGGGGTAGTTTTGTATGGTACCTAATGAGAAAATTGCACAACTTTGTCTGTTTGCAGTTTACTTCCTGTATGGGGATACCAAACTTCATGTGAAGACATGCATTCTGCCATAGTTCTGATCCAAAAAACAGCTAGTCTTAGTTACAGTACCAGAGAAACTCCTCTAGTTGACAAATCCAATGGTACTGTTGAAAAACCACTTGTATTATTTCACCCTATATCTCTAAAATGGTAAGAGCTATCACACAACTTTCTTTTACAATAATTCTACATCTTCTAAAGCCACAGACTTGTTCTACTCTTTATAATATCTCCATAAGTTTAATTTAAAAGTAACACACAAAAAATTTTTCTTCAGTATAGTGAAAACACAAAGCTTTACTCCAATTGAATAAGTATTCAAGTTCAATGCTTGATAAGAACTTATCTTACTCTGCTGTACAATCAAGCCAAGGCTTGTGACCATACACTCTAACTGACACTCTGAAGTATAGAGTGTCATCCATCATGTATTGTTGACTTCCGATGCTGATGTCATCACGTCTGAGTATAAAGTGGGGAATAAATTGAGGATCACCCCAAAAATGTCCAACTCTTGCATTATGCCTCTCATCAAGTGATATTACTTTCAAATAATGGTCACTATCTTTATATTGATTTAGTAATTCAATCTTGACACTTCCAATGAATGGCCACTTCAATTTAGAATCATTTCTCCCTTCTAATATGAGTGAATAGGCAGATATATATGTTCCTTCACCAACACCATGACCATTAGCATACACTTGAAGAGCCATGTGGTATCCCCCTGGACTGGTATAGAAGGACGGTGATGTGAATACTAAACCTTTATTCATTTTAAATTTGTAATCTTCTAGTTTGAAGGTCATTAGAGGAATTTCTTTTTTGCTCCAGAAATCACAGTCTCCAGCCACTTCTGCCTTTTCCTTGGCTAAATGCGCTTCCTGATTAGCTAACTGTAGGCCATAATCCAATCTATTCATGATGGTGTCTTGAAGCTGTGAGATGGTATCTTGCAGTTGTACATTTTGATCTTTTAACTTGACCACAGCACCTAGTGCTAGGTGGAGGTGTATCTCGTCATCTTCTTCATGTGCTCTCATATCTTTTCTCTTCAACTTTACCTCACATCCAATGTTTGCATATTTACATGACACCTCAGTATACTCATAGTCATCTTCAACATGATCTTTAATCTTATGACGGTTCATGGTGCAGTCTTTATTAGGACAGGGAACTATTTTTTCATCACATAGAGCATAGTGAATCTGTGTTATATAAGCATATGTGTCCTTCTTTCCACAATACTCACATTCACAGTCTCTGTTCGGACATTCGTTATTTATGTGGTGGTCTAAATCTTTTCGAAGGAGCAATATTTCTTCACACTGATAGGGGCAGTGAAGTGGAGTGAACTGGCACACAGCCATGTGTTCCTCTAGTGTACCAAGAGTTCCCTCCTTTTCACATCCTCTTTCAACATTATGACACCTCACACGGAGAGCTCTGATGTCTCTCATACCTATATAGAATAGGTATGAAACAAAGAAGAGAAAGCCATCGTGCTTACTTTTACTGTCTGGAAAATACTGTGGTTGTTCCATCCAGCAGCTAGGACAAGGCTTGTCTTCTCCATTCTTGTCTATACACTCCTTACAGAATAGCCTACCACACTTCCCATGTTGCCATGGATCCTTAGCCACAGACAAACAGATCATGCACTTTAGAGCATCATCTGGTTCAGATATGAACTTGTAGTCTTTAGTTGAGCTAGAAGCCATTGTTAACATGGGGTGCGTCAGTATTCATGATCGATAATAGACATCGAATAGCTGAGCTCACGACTAGGGCGCGCCTCATCAGAATTAAATCTCACGCTCTCACGCTGATTTCCAATTATGCGTGAACGTGGGCGTGAGCGTGGAAATTGAGTATGTATTGTGGAATGCTAGCCCTCATTAGCCCTTTGAGTACAATTTTTTTTTTTTTTTTTTTTTTTTGGCATTGGTCGTCACTAGGCAATGCGCAAGTGTAGCTAGGTAGCGCGCGCCCCCGAGCCAGAAGGTTTGTGTGCATGCGCAAGGTCGGTGGATGGCGGCAGAGATCAAGGCTGAATGGATGAGCTCCTTGGAGACTCTTGCTGCCCTGATTATGGCCTCTCTCACACCGACGATGCTGTATGGCACTGCCCCATGCACTATGCCACTCTCCTTTTCTTTCCATTTTTTTTTAAGTCCATATAAAGCGAACATCAAAGAAACATCAAAGGCAGCTCCTCCCTATGGTCAAACATCTGAGAACTGATGGACCACAACCTATTGTTCTGACTTCCGATGCCGACAGTCAAAGGTTGGCGGCAGGAGGACGTCCTGGTGCCGACGGGGTCCGAGTAACGGACGGTTAAAAAGTGTGTAAAATTACACTCTTTTGGGAGCGAAAGGGTTAGTAGTGTGTCAGTGCTGACTTCAGGACCAGCTGATATGAAATGCACGTAACAGAAACTTGCCATTTCTATCACACGCACCTACGGCCATCCCACGCACAGAAGGGAAGCAAAATCAACAATCCCTTCGATCAAATATGCGTGAACGTGGGCGTGAGCGTGGAAATGGTGTATTGCTAGCCCTCATTTAGTAGTGTGTCAGTGTAGTGCTGCCCTCAGGACCAGCTGATCTGAAATGCACGTAACAGAAACTCGCCATTCCTATCATTATTATTATAATCACGCACCTACGGCCATGCCAACGCACATTCGAAGGGAAGCAAAATCAACAGTATTTAGAGGTAAGTAGGTGTGCCGAAGTTCACAATTGAACACACCTTACTTGATCAGTAGGGGTGTGGCCTATCCCTAATGTAGTTATTTTTCAGTCGTTTTCTATTAAATCATGGACAACTAAGCTTTTCTGAGGAGGAAGGGCTTGATGAAAGCAAGCCTAAACCTTCTAAAAAAAGCTATTGATACTTTTATATTTAGCTACTAGCTAGCCCTGACAGTTTGTGGTCTAATAATTATTATTCTTCAAACACACTAGCATGGATATAGCTATGTATTATTACCAAGTAGAAAGATTTTGTGGAGAACTGAGTTCATATTCAGTATTGGCATTTATTAATCTTCTTTTATTGCCACAGGGCTTATTATTTTATTGGTCAAAGCTACTCAACTTGTTTATTTTTTAATCATTCATTTTATTGGGCATTAACCAATCATTTTAATCCTCTATGTAACAACTGTAAAAGGAGCTGTTTTGTTTTTAGTCAGTTTTTTATCCTTTGTTCATTAGCTACCTCCCCTGCATTTTTGTAAAGAAAGTATTTAACATAATAACACTTTACTGTTAACTAACCTGACTACAGAGGCAATACCATTGCCATGTTTTTTAACAGTATGTCTCACACCTACAATAGCTGATCTCTCACTCCTGAAGTTGGATAAGTCTCTGAATATTTGCCTTGAGAGCTCTGATGGTCACTAGTTAGCTACATATAAATCTGGGAATTAATGAGCTGGTTTTATAACAAAAGTAAATAAAAAATTATGTCCAACCAGATGTTAAGGTTGTCATTAAGAACTCAAAATATAGCTAGGACACGTAAACAATAGCGTTATATTGCGAATAATATACACATCATTAATAGACATCACATGATCAAAAAGATGACTGGAAGGAGCGATATTACCAGGACAAGTTAGGGATCAAATCAGCGAGAACAGCAAATTTCATGAGCTCATCAACTTCACTAGTTTCTCTGATGACTAGTTTGCTAGTTACACATCACGACAAGACTAGACAAGAAGAAGAGGATATCGTTTATTCCAAGTCACCTAAAACTAATTAGGTGATCTTTTGAAGCCAATGAAAGCCATAGCAATGAAGCTCAGCGTGTATTGTTATTATAACTGTAAGTATATAGCTAGTTCATATATTGTAATTGGTCACCAGTAGGTCACTTAATAAGCCATTCAAGGCCATCCCAGTCACTAATAAACCTTTCTTGTTGCTAGTTTGGCGCTATAAAATGAAATTTTGATAATAATCTCAAAAAATTTGATTATTAAAAAAAGGTGGGAGGGGTTAAGTTACTTTAAGTCAATTAGAGATAGCATTAAGTTCTACTAATAGAGAGAGTTCATAGTTCAATGTTTATAAGTATAGAGATAATATGTTACTTTACTGTGTACTCCAGCCAAGGCTTGTGATCAGGTACTTCAACTGACACTCTGAAGTACAAAGTGTCATCCTTCAGGTACTGTGTGTTGTTGGATGGGTTATGATTGAGCTTAGAGTGAGGAATAAACCAACAGTAACCCACGGAAGACCCAACTTGTGCCACTTTAAATGCTACTGTTTTGATGTGATGGCTGTCATCTTCCAACTGATTTAGCAATTCAATCTTCACACTTCCAATGAATGGCCACTTCAATTTAGAATCATTCTTTCCTTCTACTATGTACACAAAGACAGATACATGCGTCCCCCTACCACGACCATTACCATTGGCATACACTATAACAGACATGTGGTATCCCTCTGGACTGGTGTAGAAAGATGGTGACTTAAACTCTTCATCATTCTCCACTTTATGGTAACAATCTGTTAGTTTGAAGGTCATAATATTGATTTCTTGTTCTTTCTTTTTCTTTTTCTCCTTTGATGAGAATTGTATTTTATAGTTGGCTAATTGCAGACCATACTCCAATTTACCTATGGTGTCTTGAAGCTGTGAGATGTTGTCTCGAAGCTGCAAGTTAGTATCTTGCAGTTTTTCTTGCAGATGTAAGCTGGTATCTTGCAGTTGTACATTTTTATCTTTTAACTCAGCCACAGCACCTAGTGCTAGGTGGAGGTGGATCTTGTCATCTTCTTCATGTGCTCTCATATCTTTTCTCTTCAACTTTACCTCACATCCAATGTTTGCATATTTACATGACACCTCAGTATACTCACAGTCATCCTCAACATGATCTTTAATCATATGACGTTTAATGGTCTCAAGGCAGCTTTCATTAGGGCAGGAAACTACTTTCTCATCGCATACAGCATAGTGAATCCATGTTATATTGATGTATGTGCCCTTCTCTCCACAATACTCACATTCACAGTCTCTTTTCGGACATTCGTTATTTACATGGTGGTCTAAATCTTTTCGAAGGAGTAATAATTCTTCACACTGATTAGGGCAGGGAACTGGAGTGAACTGGCACACAGCCATGTGTTCCTCTAATGTACCAAGAGTTCCCTCCTTTTGACACCCTCTCTCAACATTATCACACTTCACAGGGAGAGCTCTGATATCTCTCATACCTATAGAATAAGTATGAAAGAAAGAAGAGAAAAAAGTTGTACTTACTTCTATTGTCTTCAAAATACTGTGGTTGTTCCATCCAGCAACTAGGACAAGGCTTGCCTTCTCCATTCTTGACTATACACTCCTTACAGAATAGCCTGCCACACTTTCCATGTTGCCATGGATCCTTAGCCACTGACAAACAGATCAGACACTTTAGAGCATCATCTGGTTCAGAAATGAACTTGAACTCATAGTCTTTAGTGGAATTAGAAGCCATTGTCTAAAAGAGAGTGTACATTTGTCTAAAGAAATGTATAGATATTCATGATGATAAGCATCACATGATCACTAGTTATCATGGTATCTGTAGACTCATGGTTATCTCTGTTTAGTTTTGGATGCCACAACTCCAGGAAGTGAGGAATGATTTTATACTAATAATAATATGTAATAAGGATTTATACCTATTTAGTGAAATCTGTACTTTATCATATCAAACACTAACAAAAATCAACACTACAGACTTGACCAGTTTTTCTGATGGCTAGTTTGATAGACAGCATGACAATACTACAGTTTCGCAGACAAGAGGAATTAGGGATAGCTATTAGTCAATACAATATTTTTCTCACTGTGACCTTAAACATAGTACTAGGTGACGTCCTTTCTCACTTTCTCTCTCTCCTTGCCTCCTTCCTTTCCCTCCCTCCCTCCCTTTCTACCTCCTTCCTCCCCCAACAGTTTTTACAGAGAGTGATGAGGAGACAGAGGATGTTTGTCTATGCAAAAAGACGACTGGAAGGAGCGATATTACCAGGATAAGTCAGCGAGGACAGCAAATTTCATGAGTTAGCAGTACATCAGAGGACTTTGTTGGAGAAAATTTTTACCAACCCAAGTGATATATATTAACTAAATATTGAAATACAGTGTTTCATCGTGGATGCAAATGCACGCCCACATACCTATTAGTGTACACACACCTCCTTAAGACAAGGTTAGTTCAAGTGTAATGAATATTTGCAAACTCTAGCTATGTGTATGTGTATACTGTGTGGGTGTACACAGAGATGGGACAGGAGAAACTGTCCCTCCTGATATTGATATCACTTGCCAAAACTATTCAGCAAAATATCAATTTTTCTTGTGGTTTAAGTGTGTAGTTACTAAGGGTGTACTTCACTCCTATTTTGGCTTTCCGTGCATTTCACAAAATGGAAGTAGCTAGATTTAGCTTCTGTGCTTAACATGGCATAATATAATTCTATTCTATAACTATGGCACATGCTAAAATATAATACTTCTGGCCATAAACTGGTCCCTCTGCAATGTTCAACTAGTTCCTACTCCACTGGTAGATAACCACTCACCCAGATCTCCACTAAATTGCCTATTAACTCTCTCTCTCTCCTCTAACTTTAACGTTCTGCATGAAGCCTACCAAATGCATATTTTGGAAACCAATCATAGTGCAGCAGTCCTTCTGAAGGAAGCATTGAAAGGACATTGTTGGTGTGATCTGTCTAGTTCCATTGATGTTTGATTGTGAATTCAGACAAGTGTTTCTTCTCTACTGTTTCAATAGCCAGGTGGTACCTCCCTGGACTAATGCGCTCCACCCCTTTTGTGTAGACCTAACTAAGCTGGCACTTTAGAAACTGTCAATGTTAAAATTATACCAGCTATAGCTAATAGTCTCCTATCTATAATTTTGTATCCACTAAAGTTACTAAACTGTTCTTTAACAATTATAAGGTGGAATTTACTTTAATAGACAACACATTAAGTTCTACTAATGGCATTAAGTTCATAGTCCAATGTTCATAAGTATGGAGATGTCACTTTACTGTGCACTCCAGCCAAGGCTTGTGGTCAGGTACTTTAACAGCACTGTTGTATTCGTTAACTAAAACTAAAACTGAAATGGATAATAGTTCAGTAATTTCTTCACTACTAAAACTAAACTAAACTGTAGTTCACTTACTTGCCAAAACTATAACTAAACTATTTACATCATATTGCACCAAAAACTAAACTAAAAGTAATGAGAGCAGAGGTTGAATTTAATATTAGTTGAGTACACCTCCAGCTGATAATTATTGTATTAATGTTTGTAGTTAACAAGCAGCATTCATCCCATGGAAGCAAAAAATTACATTTCCAACTAACTTAAACTATGATTGTATAAGTTGATTGCCCCAAAATAGCTACCATGGTCTTGTAACTAACTAGAACTAAACTAATGCTAGGCTCTTGTAACTAACTAAAACTAAACTAAAAGAAATACCAGGCTCTTGTAACTAAAACTATACTAAAATGTTGTAAGATTCCAATAACTAACTGAAAACTAATAGTCCAAAACTACTAACTAAACAACAGTATTTAACAGACACTCTGAAGTACAGAGTGTCATCCTTCAGGTATTGTGTCTTTTTGGATGGGTTGTGATAGAGCTTAGACTGTGGAATAAACTGAGAATAACCCAGATTCCTAATATCTCCAACTCGTGTATTGTGTTCCATTTTAAATGGTACTGTTTCAATGTGATGGTTGCTATTTTTCAACTGATTCAGTAATTCAATCTTGACTTTTCCAATGAATGGCCACTTCAATTTAGAATCATTTCTCCCTTCTAATATATGTACAAATACTGAAGGAGGTTTATGATGTGAGAGATAGAGTTATTGAAACTTAATTTCTTTTAGAAGGTTGTGGAATTCAGGTATTTCTCAAAAACCAAACTATCCTCTCTGAAACAATAATATACTCTCTCTAAAAAGTGTATGTACCAGAACATGACCTTTACCAACTCATATCATTCATTAATCGCCTCCTATAATATTAAAGGACTGTATGCTTATATTAAAGGACTCCTCTGTGTTTACATCACGTGCATTTAATCCTCATGCACCCACTGTAACAGAAAGTGTCTGGGACAGAGTACACATATCACTTCATGTTTCAAGGCTCATTAGCTAATTGTTTGAATTTCTCTGAGTCTACTAGCTACCAAACTCTTTTCACTCACTCTTCTATCAGCCACAAAAATCAGGTTTATTCTTGGATTTTTGTTATTGCTGTTGTTGCTGCTGTTGTTGTTTTGTTCTCAGCTGCAATACAGTTATTATAAGTACACACGATGATTAAAATTATTATTTTAAATTTTGCGAATACCTGGCTGGTATTATTAATTAGAATGTCATGTGGGAGGAACATTAAGAGGATGTGTGTTAATGTTTAGTCTTCGCTTGAATTAGAGTTTGTGTTTGCCACTCATTGCCCAATTGGTCAGTGATAATGCTATATTTTAAGCAGTGCATTAATCATCTGCAGTTATAATTTCTCTAGGGCTGAACTGAATGTAACTAGACATTCCTTTTAATCACCCCTACTCTCCCAGATCATGGTTACATGTCACGACATAATTACTCATTCCCTCCATCTCCCCAGAGTTATAACCCTCAATATCTTCCTGAAGGACAGTTCACACCAATGGTAGGTAACCACTCACACAGATCTCCACTAAATTACCTATTAAGTCTCTCTCTTTAACCTTCTGCATGAAGCCTATCAAATGCCTATTTTGAAAGCCAGTCAGAGTACAGCAACCAGTCTGAAGGAAGCACTGAAAGGACATGGGTGTGTCCTGTCAAGATCTCATTCATTTGACTCTATGGTGAAGGCAGCTGGGGGCATCTATTGATGGGGAGGGTTCATTGGTTAGACTATAGGAGAAATGATAAGTCTAAACTTTGCTTTATCATGAGTTTTTATTGTGTTGTGTGAGTGAATTCAGACATCTTCACTACTGTTTCAATACCTCCCTGGACTAGTATGCTCCACCCCTTTAGTGTAGACCTAAGTAAGCTGACACTTACTTTAGAAACAGTCAACATTAAAATTATACCATGTTGAGCTAGTTAGCTATAAAAATTCATAGTCCTATCCAGTCACTTGTCTATAAATTCTGTATCCACAAAATTTGTTAAACTGTTGTTCTTTACAAATTGTTAATAGAAATTACATAAAGTTTTACTAATGGCATTAAGTTTATAGTCCAATGTTTAAATATAAGTTATGTTCCTTTACTGTGTACTCCAGCCAAGGCTTGATGAATATATGATCACCTGCCTTCAATAATATATGGTAAAGGGTCTCACTAAATTACCTATTAACTAACACTCTCTTTCTTCTTGTGGTCTTCTCCTTTAACCTTTGGCATGAAGCCTACCAAATGCAAACCTTGGAAGCCAATCAGAGTGCAGTAGCCAAGTCTGAATGAAGCACTGAAAGGAAGTGGGCGTGGCTTGTCTAGCTCTCATTCATTGGACTTTCTGGTGAAGGTAGCTGGGTTCAGAGTACAGTGTAGGGTCATTGGTAGGACAGAAGAGGAAAAGAAATGATAAGAGTAAGTTTGCTTTATCAACGAAAATTTTCTTTTTCAGTTACTTTAAGTCAATAAAGAGATTAAGTTCTACTAATAGAAAAAATTCATAGTCCAATGTTTATAAGTATGGAGATATGTTACTTTACTGTGCACTCTAGCCAAGGCTTGTGGTCAGGTACTTCAACTGACACTCTGAAGTACAGAGTGTCATCCTTCAGGTATTGTATCTTTTTGGGTGGGTTGTGATGGAGCTTAGAGTTGGGGATAAAGTGAGAATAACCCCAATTCCTATTATCTCCAACTCGTGTATTGTGTTCCATTTTATATGGTAATGTTTTAATGTGATGATTGCCATCTTCCAACTGATTTAGTAATTCAATCTTGACACTTCCAATGAATGGCCACTTCAATTTAGAATCATTTCTCCCTTCTAATATGTACACAAAGACAGATACATGTGTTCCTTCACCATTACCATTACCATTTACATCCACTTTAATAGACATGTGGTATCCCTCTGGACTGGTGTAGAAAGGTGGTGACATAAAGTCTTCATCATTCTCCACTTTATGTTGGTAATCTGTTAGTTTGAAAGTTGTTAAAACAATTTCTTGTGCTTTCTTTTTCTTTCTCTTTTTTGATGAAAATTTAATTTTGCAGTTGGCTAATTGCAGACCATATTCCAATCTACCTATGGTGTCTCGAAGCTGTAAGCTGGTGTCATGTAGTTGTACGTTTTTATCATTTAACTTAACCACAGCATCTAGTGCTAGGTGGAGGTGGATCTTGTCATCTTCTTCATGTGTTTTCATACCTTTTCTCTTCAACTTTACCTCACATCCAATGTTTGCATATTTACATGACACCTCAGTATACTCACAGTCATCTTCAACATGATCATCAATCATACGATGTTTCATGGTTTGAGTGCAGCCTTCATTATGGCAGGGAACTACTTTCTCTTTACATAGAGCATAGTGAATTCGTGTTATATTAGCATATGTGCCCATCACTCCACAATACTCGCATTCACAATCTCTGTTTGGACATTCGTTATTTATGTGATAGTCTAAATCTTTTCGAAGGAGTAATAAGGTATCTTCACACTGTTTGGGGCAGGGAACTGGAGTGAACTGGCACACAGCCATGTGTTCTTCTAGTGTATCAATAGTTCCCTCCTTTTGACACCCTCTCTCAACATTATCACACTTCACAGGGAGAGCTCTGATATCTCTTTTACCTATAGAATAGGTGTGGAATTAGAAAAGAATAAGTATTGAAGAAGAGAAAGTCATCATACTTACTTCTATAGTCTGGAAAGTACTGTGGTTGTTCCATCCCACAGTTAGGACATGGCTTGTCTTCTCCATTCTTGTCTATACACTCCCTACAGAATAGCCTGCCACATTTTTCATGGCCATGTTGCCACGGATTCTTAGCTACAGACAAACAGATCATACACTTTAAAGCATCATCTGGTTCAGATACAATCAGCTTGTAGTATCGAAAGGCCATTGTTATCTAAAAGAGATCACATGTAGCTACAGATATTTCTGTTAATAAACATCACATGATTAGCTACTGTAGTAACTCGAAAACTAACGTAGTGTTTTGTGGTTTTAGTCTGTGATGTCATCATAATAATACGTAGTGCAATTTAATAATTATTATGTTTTTCATAATAATCATTTCAGTAGTTCAAGAAAACTGTTTAGATAATATTATTATAACATTTGGTGACGAGGATCAAAGGCTATCCCCAGCACCATTGCACAGTTTGTTCCTGAGCGGAGTCTATGTCGAGAGGCTAAACTACTATTTCATAGCAAATGAAGTAGCTAACCGGTGTAGCACAGAAACGCTCTATATTGCTTTCAGCCTGTAGACCGAAGCTGATCAAGAAGCCTGGTACCCGCTGACAAGATCAATGAGACTGCATATAATGAACTGGTGAAGCTGGTACTAAATCAGTTGAAAAATGGCAACCATCACAGCAAAACAATACCATTAAACTACTCTGGGTCATTCTCAGTTGATTCTAAGCTGATCACAACCCATATACCAACATACAGTAGCTACCTGAAGGATGACACTCTGAAGTTCAGAGTGTCAGTTGAAGTAGCTACCTGAGTCACTACAAGCCACAAGCCAATGTTTATTATTTCCACATAGTGAAATAATAAACATTGGACTATGAACTTTCTCTATTAAAGTTATGAAAAAGAAAATTTTGATCTTTTTAATCAATAATGAATATGTGGAGATATTATAAAGAACAGAAATTATTGTAAAAGTGACTGGGATGTGACAGGATGGGACTATTATAGCTAACTGTCTCAACATGGTATAATTTTAAAGTCAACTGTTTCTAAACTAAGTTGTCAGCTTAGGTCTACACTGAATGAATGGATGGAGCATACTAGTCATGGGAGGTACCACCTGACTAGTGATAGTGAAGAAACACTTCATTCATTATAAAACTGCAACTTAGCTACTTACGTTACCTCTTCTGTCCTACCAATGATTTCCCCCCCCCATCGCTAGGTGTATTCTAGAAAGAGTCCAATGAATGAGATAGACAAGCCCTGCCCACTTCCTTTCAGTGTTTCCTTCAGATTGGCTGCTGCTCTCTGATTGGTTTCCAAGGCTATTCAGATTACATTGTACTATTGCTATGGGCTAGGAGTAGGGCTAGGGTTAGATACAGTATAATAACAATAGTACACAATTACATTTTAATTACATTTTTATAGTGAGAAATAGAAATACCTTCCTCTTGTCTGTGAAACTGTTGTCAACAAACTAGCCAAATAATAATAATAATAATAATAATAATAATAATAACAGTGTTATGAAAAGCTAAGTGATCATGTGATGTTATGAATATCTGTAGCTGGTATATACTCCCACTCTCTTTTAGACAATGGCTTCTAACTCCACTAAATACTATGAGTACAAGTTCACATCTGAACCAGATGATGCTCTAAAGTGTCTGATCTGTTTGTCAGTGGCTAAGGATCCATGGCAACATGGGAAGTGTGGCAGGCTATTCTGTAAGGAATGTATAGACAAGTATGGAGAAGACAATCCTTGCCCTAACTGCAGGATGAAGCAACCACAGTACTTTTAAGACACCAGGAGTAAGTGTACTAACTTTTTTTAGCAAGTTTCCTTACACTGTCTCCTTACTCTGTGTCTGTATATCTGTAGGTAAAAGAGATATCAGGACTCTTCCTGTGAAGTGTGATAATGTTGAGAGAGAACTGCTGGTACACTAGAGGAACACATGGCTATGTGCCAGTTCACTCCACTTTCCTGCTCCAAACAGTGCGATGAAATGGTATTACTCCTTCGAAAAGATTTAGAACACCACATAAATAACGAATGTCCGAACAGAGGTTGTGAATGTGAGAAAGAAGGGCACATATGCTAATATAACACAGATCCACTATGTTGTATGTGATGAAAAAATAGTTCCCTGCCCTAATGAAGGCTGCACCAAGACCATGAAACGTCATATGATTGAAGATCATGTAGTATACTGAGGTGTCATGTAAATATGCAAACATTTAAAGTTGATATGAGAACACACGTACAAGATCCACCTCCACCTAGTACTTGGTGCTGTGGTCAAGTTAAAAGATACAAACGTACAACTACAAGACACCAGCTTATAGCTTCAAGACACCATAAGTAGAATGGAGTATGGTCTGCAATTAGCTGACTATAAAATTCAATTCTCATCAAAAAAGAGAAAGGCATGGAAAAAACAAGAAATTGTTTTAATGACCTTCAAGCTAACAGATTAACATCATAAAATGTGGAATGATGAAGAATTTATGTCACCATCTTTCTACACTAGTCAGAAGGATATCACATGTCAGTTATAGTGTATGCCAATGGTAATCGTATTGGCAAAGGAACACATGTAGCTGTATATGTTCACATAGCAGAAGGAAGAAATGATTCTAAATTGAAGTGGCCATTCATTGGAAAAGTCAAGATTGAATTACTAAATCAGTTGAAAGATGGCAACCATCACATTGAAACAGTACCATTTAAAATGGAACACAATGCACGAGTTGGAGATATTAGGAATCTGGGTTATTCTCAGTTTATTCCACAGTCTAAGCTCTATCACAACCTACCTAAAAAGACCTTAAGGATGACACTCTGTACTTCAGAGTGTCAGTTAGAATACCTGACCACAAGCCTTGGCTGGAGTACACTTTAAAGTAGCATGCCTCCATACTTATAAACATTGGACTATGAACTTAATGCCATTAGTAGAACTTAATGTGTTGTCTATGAAAGTAAATCCCAACAGTTTAGTAGCTTTTGTGGATATAAAATGATTGAAAAGTGACTGGGATAGTATTATTATAGCTAACTAGCTTAACATGGTACAATTTTTAGTTTGACTGTTTATAAACTAAGTGCTAGTCTACCCTCCATTACCATGATACATGCCTTAGCTATTTCAACTGTTAATCCATAATGAAAAGATCAGAATGTGCCACATGCACAGCATTTGCTGATCAAATAGCTAGCTATAATGGCAACACTGAGTTACATGTCTAAAAGAAGTCATAATGAGGAGAATGACCTCCCTAGGAGTTCCATAAACTTGACCTAAAAGAAATTGCCTCTACCATAGATCTGGTTATTTTCAAGTCACTTTATTTTCACTGATCTCTTAAAGTCTTGTATTATGAAGCAATTCACGTTTTTTTATTTTTACTGGTGGGGAAGAATTTCAATTAAATAATGCTTTTGAATTTGTACATTTATAATTATTGAAATTTTATATTTTCGCTTCCCTTTACCTACCGTGAAAATAACGAAATTAAAGTGACAGCAAAATTAATCAGATCTACGGTATTTCAGTTAATGAAAGAAGATAATCTTTTTTGGTAAATTTTGAATAATTGTCAAAATATTATTTTAACTGGCTAGCTACCTAATAAAATATAATACTCACACACTCCTGCCCCCCAAAAACAAAATGCTTCCTCGCCTATGCAGTTATGGTGATGAAACATTTGTCTGAATTCACTTACATAATCCAATCAAACATGATGATAAAAACTCATGTTTAGACTTATCATCATTTCCCCTTTTATCCCACCAATGACCCCTCCCCCTCAATAGATGCCCCCAGCTACCTTCACCAGAGAGTCTGATGAATGAGAGCTAGACAGGACACACCCATGTCTTTTCAGTGCCTCCTTCAGACTGGCTGCTGCACTCTGATTGGTTTCCAAAGTATGCATTTGGTAGGCTTCATGCAGAGAGTTAAAATGAGAGAAGAGAGAGTTAATGTGGGTGAGTGGTTACTTACCATTGGTGTGAACTGTCCTCCAGGAAGATATTGAGGGTTATAACTCAGGAGAGGTGGAGGGAATGAGTGTCATAGCATATAACTATGATCTGGGGGAGTTGAGGGGGATTAAGTTCAGGGCTGTAAGTCCTCACTTCCAGTCATCTTTTCACACAGACAAACACCCTCTGTCTCCTCATCACTCTCTGTAGGGGATGTTGGGAAGTGAAGGAGGTAGAAATGGAGGAAGGAGGCAAGGAGAGAGAGAAAAAGTGAGACCCCATCTGGTCACCTATTAATGGTACCATCTTCAAAATACTGTGTTTAAGGTCATAGTTAGAAAAATATTGTATTGACTAATATCCCCTAATTCCTCTTGTCTGTGAAAATGTAGTCTTGTCATGCTGTCTAACTAACAAACTAGCCATCAGAGAAACTGGTGAAGTTTGTAGTGATGAGTTTTGTTAGTGCTTGATATGATGGAGTATAGAGTGATACAGTAGCGGATCCAGGATTTTGAAAAGGGGGAGGCAATGATATCTCTAAGGTGGATCTCAGGATTTTGGATAGTGGGGGAGGGGAGGCCCTTGAGGGCTGAATTTGCTCTTTCAACTGTAGCAACAGTTACTAGAGTTATTGCAAGATATGAAACATTGTGCAGAGGAGTAGCCAAGAATTTTTACATACTCAGGCAGGAGATAGGGTTGGGATTTGTGACCACATAGTGCAGGAAGTGTACATCTAGGGGGGTCTGGGGCATGCCCCCTGAGGAAATTTTTGTATTTTAGACCTCTTTGATTCAATCTGGTGGCATTTCAAGCTATCTAATAGACACCCACATGCACTATGTTAAGAACTTGATAACACAACTGTAAGATGTCCTTCTCAGCTGAGCTGAATCTTTTGAGGATACTCTCTCTAGAAACAGTTCAACTCAGAAAATTCGTTAACACAATGTTCAATAAAAGGATAATAAATATTCCTATGTTGAAGTATGCTTCAGCACTGTAACTACAGACAGAGTTGTCAGTTAACTACTGCATAATTTAATGCATTAGTTTTACAATAGCAAAAATCTACTGAGGCAAAATGCCTCAGTTGCCTCTACAGTAGCTACTCTTATGTTGTGGTGATATTTTGGATATGATTTAGGAGAAAAATTAATGTTCAGAAAGTGAGGTAGGAATTCCTTCAGATAGAAACTTTAAACTTCTTGAATTTGTACAACACAGAGGTGTTATCATCCTCAGTCTGTAGCTGCTTTTCAACAACTAAAATTTTGTTGGAATGATCTAACAAATTTAATGGTCTGTGTCATTATCAGCTACTTTGGGATGTTTTTCAATTCCAAGTAGCTACGTATGTTGAATAAGCTCTGTTTACAAGTACAAACTATGCTATAACCCCGGCCATGCCAGGCTCTATCTAATTAGCATTAATGAATATTTACATGTAAAGGGTAAGCTACAATACACTCTTTGTGGCCCAGCTACACAAAACAATGTTGCAAGGTATTGAAAAGGGGGGAGGGGCAATTTCCCCCTTTTCGAGTCCCCCCCCCCTCTTCATCCGACTCTGTGATAGATTTCACTAAAAACTGTTTAAATCACCTCCTATAACTGTATACATATAATAAAGGACTCCTCTGTGTATACATCCCATGCATTTAATCCTCATGCATCCAACTGTAACAGAAAGTGTCTGGGACAGAGTACACATCACACTTCATGTTTCAAGGCTCGTTAGTTAATTGTTTGAATTTCTCTGAGTCTACTAGCTACCAAACTCTTTTCACTCGCTCTCTTCTATCAGCCACAGCAGCCATTAATCATCTGCAGTTGTAATTTCCCTAAGGCTGAACTGAATGTAACTAGACATTGAATTTAATCCCCACCCCCCACCCTTCCAGATCATAATTACATGTCATGACATAATTACTCATTCCCTCCATCTCCCCAGAGTTACGACCCTCAATTCCAGAAGGACAGTTCACACCAATGGTAGGTAACCACTCACACAGATTTCCACTAAATTACCTATTAACTCTCTTTCTCTTCTCTCTCTTTAACCCTCTGCATGAAGCCTATCAAATGCCTATTTTGAAAGCCAATCAGAGTGCAGCAACCAGTCTGAAGGAAGCACTGAAAGGACATGGGTGTGTCCTGTCAAGATTTCATTCATTGGACTCTCTGGTGAAGGTAGCTGGGGCATCTATATTGATGGGAAGGGTTCATTGGTTAGACTATAGGAGAAATGTAAGTCTAAACTTTGCTTTATCATGAGTTTTTATCATATTATGTGAGTGAATTCAGACAAGTGTTTCTTCACTACTGTTTCAATACCTCCCTGGACTAGTATGTTCCACCCCTTTAGTGTAGACCTAAGTAAGCTGGCACTTAGTTTAGAAACTGTCAACATTAAAATTATACCATGTTGAGCTAGTTAGCTATAGTCTCGTCCAGTCACTTATCAATTCTGCATCCACAAAAGCTACCTAAGTGTTATAAGAAGGTGGAATTTACTTAATAGAGAACACATTAAGCTATGTTCACAGTCCAATGATAAGTATGGAGGCATGTTACTTTACTATGCACTCCAGCCAAGGCTTGTGGTCAGGTACTTTAACTGACACTCTGAAGTACAGAGTGTCATCCTTCAGGTACTGTGTCTTTGTGGATGAGTTGTGATAGAGCTTAGACTGTGGAATAAACAGAGGATAGCCCAAATTCCTAATATCTCCAACTCGTGTATTGTGTTCCATTTTAAATGGTATTGTTTTGATGTGATGGTTGCCATCTTTCAACTGATTTAGTAATTCAATCTTGACACTTCCAATGAATGGCCACCTCAATTTAGAATCATTTCTTCCTTCTAATATGTGCACAAAGGCAGATACATGTGTTTCCCTACCATCACCATTACCATTGGCATACACTATAACAGACATGTGGTATCCCTCTGGACTGGTGTAGAAGGATGGTGACATATATTCTTCATCATTCCACATTTTACGTTGATAATCTGTTAGCTTGAAGGTCATTAAAACAATTTCTTGTTTTTTCCACGCCTTTCTCTTTCTTGATGAGAATTGAATTTTATAGTTGGCTAATTGTAGACCATACTCTATTCTCCTTATGGTATCTCGAAGCTGTAAGCCGGTGTCTTGAAGTTGTACATTTTTATCTTTTAATTCGACCGCAGCACCTAGTGCTAGGTGGAGGTGGATCTTGTCATCTTCTTCGTGTGCTATCATATCTTTTCTCTTCAACTTTATCTCACATCCAATGTTTGCATATTTACATGACACCTCAGTATACTCACAGTCATCCTTAACATGATCTTTAATCATATGACGTTTCATGGTCTCAGTGCAGCATTCATTAGGGCAGGGAACTATTTTCTCATCACATACAACATGGTGAACTTGTGTTATATTAGCATACGTGCCCTTCTTTCCACAATACTCACATTCACAGTCTCTGTTCGGACATTTGTTATTTATGTGGTGTTCTAAATCTTTTCGAAGGAGTAATATGGTATCTTTGCACTGATTGGGGCAGGGAACTGGAGTGAACTGGCACACAGCTATGTGTTCCTTTAGTGTATCAAGAGTTCTCTCTTTTTGACACCCTCTCTCAACATTATCACACTTCACAGGGAGAGCTCTGATATCTCTCTTACCTATAGAATAGGTGTGGAAGAAAAGAATAAGTATTGAAGAAGCGAAAGTTATCACACTTACTTCTATAGTCTGGAAAGTACTGTGGTTGTTCCATCCCACAGTTAGGACATGGCTTGTCTTCTCCATTCTTGTCTATGCACTCTCTACAGAATAGCCTGCCACATTTTTCATGGCCATGTTGCCATGGATTCTTAGCTACAGACAAACAGATCATACACTTTAAAGCATTATCTGGTTCAGATATGATCAGCTTGTAGTATCGAAAGGCCATTGTTAACTAAAAGAGATGCAAGTACAGATATTCCTGTTAATAAACATCACATGATTACTCGAAAACTAACATTTTTGTGGTTTTAATCTGTGACGTCATCTTCATAATAATTTAATAATAAAATCAGTTCATTTCAGTAAATTGTTTTTGAGGACGAGAATCAACGACTATCCACGACACCATTACAAAGTTTGTTCCAGCGTGAAGACTAGACAGTCTATGTCGAGAGGCTAAACTACTATTTCATAGCAAATGAAGTAGCTAACCGGTGTAGCACAGAAACGCTCTATATTGCTTTCAGCCTGTAGACCGAAGAAGCCTGGTACCCGCTGACAAGATCAATGAGACTGCATGTAATGAACTGGTGAAGCTGGTACTAAATCAGTTGAAAAATGGCAACCATCACATCAAAACAATACCATTAAACTACTCTGGGTCATTCTCAGTTGATTCTAAGCTGATCACAACCCATATACCAACACACAGTAGCTACTTGAAGGATGACACTCTGAAGTTCAGAGTGTCAGTTGAAGTAGCTACCTGAGTCACTACAAGCCACAAGCCAATGTTTATTATTTCCACATAGTGAAATAATAAACATTGGACTATGAACTTTCTCTATTAAAGTTATGAAAAAGAAAATTTTGATCTTTTTAATCAATAATGAATATGTGGAGATATTATAAAGAACAGAAATTATTGTAAAAGTGACTGGGATGTGACAGGATGGGACTATTATAGCTAACTGTCTCAACATGGTATAATTTTAAAGTCAACTGTTTCTAAACTAAGTTGTCAGCTTAGGTCTACACTGAATGAATGGATGGAGCATACTAGTCATGGGAGGTACCACCTGACTAGTGATAGTGAAGAAACACTTCATTCATTATAAAACTGCAACTTAGCTACTTACGTTACCTCTTCTGTCCTACCAATGATCCCCCCCCCCCCATCACTAGATGTATTCTAGAAAGAGTCCAATGAATGAGATAGACAAGCCCTACCCACTTCCTTTCAGTGTTTCCTTCAGATTGGCTGCTGCTCTCTGATTGGTTTCCAAGGCTATTCAGATTACATTGTACTATTGCTATGGGCTAGGAGTAGGGCCAGGGTTAGATACAGTATAATAACAATAGTACACAATTGACAATGATGTCTAAATGGTGTAATCTCTACTGTTACATGCGTTTCCAAGGTACACATTTGGTAAGTGCCAAGGGTTAAGTAGGGGAAGACCCCAGCTGTACGTGATATGATTTAGTAGAGGTCATGTTTTGATATTAGGTATGTATACATACACATTGTAGAGAGAGTATAATAATAGTGTCAGAGAGGAGAGTTTGGTTTTTGAGATATATCTACTAATACTTGTATTGGACTGAATTCCATAATCTTACAAAGGGATTAAGTTTCAATAACTCCATCTCTCACATCATAATCCTTCAGTAGCCCTAGACACAACAGAGTCCTATAATGTATTGTTCTGTTAAACACTCAAAAAACTTGTCCTCACTAGGAATCCCAAACTTGTCCTGGTAATACCTCCATCTTCAAATGTCCCTATCAGGGTAGGAGAGGAGGGAGGCAGGAAGGGAGGGAAGAAGGCAAAGAGGGAGAGAGGGGAGTGGCTACTCTCACAGTGAGGAAGGGCCCATCTGGTTAGCTACCAATGGTACCATTTTCATTAAACTGAAGTGGCCATTCATTGGAAGTGTCAAGATTGAATTATGCTGGAAGATGACAACCATCACATCCTAACAGTATCATGTAAAATGGAACATAATGCACAAGTTGTTAGGAATATAGGTATCCCCAGTTTATTCCTCACTCTAAACTCCATCACAACTCATCCAAAAAGAGACAGTACCTCAATGGTGATGCTCTGTACTTCAGAGTGTAAGTTAAAGTACTGGATCACAAGCCTTGGCTGGAGCACACAGTAAAGTAACATATTATCTCCATACTTATAAACTATGAACTTTCTCTATAAGTAGATCTTAATACTTAAAGTGACCACTTCTCCCCAAGTTATCTTATTTGTTGAAAAAGAAGAACAGTTCAGTAGCTTTTATAGATACAGAGTTATTGTAAAAGTTACTGGATTGGCCAAACTATAGTGAAAATGAAGGTTGATTAGTGACTGGGATGGCCCACTAATGACTGGGATGATCCACTAATGACTGGGGTGGTGGTAACCTACTAGTGACCAATATGGTATTATTATATATAGCTCAATATGGTGTAATTTCAAACTAAGTTCCAGCTTATTTAAAACTACACAAAAGAGGTGGAGCATACTAGTCTGAGGAGGATATTGAAACAGTAACAGTGATGGTGAAGAAACACTTCTTTCAGCAACTTACCATCATCATTTCATTTCTCCTTCTGGGCTCTTTCTCCATGTAACAGATTCAGATTACATCATTGTTAATTGTGCTATTACTGTAGCTAGCTATAATTACATTTTTATAGTGAGAAATAATATTCCCTTCCTCTTGTCTGTGAAACTGTTGTCAACAAACTAGCCATCAGAGAAACTAGTGAAGTTTGCACTGTTGAGTTTTGTTAGTGTTTGAAATGATGGAGAATGTAGAATTATTTAAATAGGTATCTAGATATTATGGACTATAATAATAATAATAATAATAATAATAATAATAATAATAATGAATAGCTATAAAGTGATCATGTGATGTTATGAATATCTGTAGCTGGTATATACTCCCACTCTCTTTTAGACAATGGCTTCTAACTCCACTAAATACTATGAGTACAAGTTCACATCTGAACCAGATGATGCTCTAAAGTGTGTGATCTGTTTGTCAGTGGCTAAGGATCCATGGCAACATGGGAAGTGTGGCAGGCTATTCTGTAAGGAGTGTATAGACAAGAATGGAGAAGGTAATCCTTGTCCTAGCTGTTGGATGGAACAACCACAGTACTTTGAAGACAATAGAAGTAAGTACGACTTTCTCTTCTTCAATTCTCTTCTTTCATACTAATTCTATAGGTAAGAGAGATATCAGAGCTCTCCCTGTGAAGTGTAATAATGTTGAGAGAGGATGTGAAAAGGAGGGTACATTAGAGGAACACATAGCTGTGTGCCAGTTCACTCCAATTCCCTGCCCCAAACAGTGTGATGAAATGGTATTACTCCTTCGAAAAGATTTAGAACACCACATAAATAATGAATGTCCGAACAGAGACTGTGAATGTGAATATTGTGGAAAGAAGAGCACATACATCAATATAACAATTCACTATGCTGTATGTGATGAGAAAATAGTTCCCTGCCCTAATGAAGGCTGTACTGAAACCATGAAACGTCATACCATTGAAGGTCATGTTGATGATGACTGTGAGTATACTGAGGTGTCATGTAAATTGGATGTGAGGTAAAGTTGAAGAGAAAAGATGTAAGAGCACATGAAGAAGATGACAAGATCCACCTCCACCTAGCACTAGGTGCTGTGGTCGAGTTAAAAGATAAAAATGTACAACTGCAAGATACCAGCTTACAGCTACAAGAAAAACTGCAAGATACTAACTTACAGCTTCGAGACAACATCTCACAGCTTCAAGACACCATAGGTAGATTGGAGTATGGTCTGCAATTAGCCAACTATAAAATACAATTCTCATCAAAAGAGAGAAAGAAAAAGAAAGAACAAGAAATCATTTTAATGACCTTCAAATTAAGAGATTGCCGCCATAAAGTGAAGAATGACGAAGATTTTAAGTCACCATCTTTCTACACCAGTCCAGAGGGATACCACATGTCTGTTATAGTGTATGCCAATGGTAATGATCGTGGTAGGGGGACTCATGTATCTGTATATGTATACATATTAGAAGGGAGAAATGATTCAAAATTGAAGTGGCCATTCATTGGAAGTGTCAAGATTGAATTACTAAATCAGTTGGAAGATGACAGTCATCATATCAAAACAGTACCATTTAAAATGGCACAAGTTGGGTCTTCCATGGGTTACTGTTCGTTTATTTCACACTCTAGGCTCGGTCGAAACCCATCCAACAACACACAGTACCTGAAGGATGACACTCTGTACTTCAGAGTGTCAGTTAAAGTATCTGACCACAAGTCTTGGCTGGAGTACATAACAAAGTAACAAAATATCTTCATACTTATTAGACTATGAACTCTCTCTATTAGTAGAACTTAATGCTATTCTTATATTGACTTAAAGTAACTGAACCCCTCCCACTTCTTTATTTAATCAAATTTTTGGAGATTATTATCATAAAGAAGAAAATTTCATCAGATAGAGAAAGTTATGTAGTTACTGGATTGGCCAAACTAGTGACAAGAAAGGTTTATTAGTGACTGGGATGGCCTGGAATGGCTTATAAGTGACCTACTAGTGACCAATTTATTATTATTATTATTATTATTATTATTGTTATTGTTATTGTTATTGTTATTGTTGTTGTTGTTGTTGTTGTTGTTGTTGTTGTTATTATTATTATTATTATTATTATTATTATTATTATTATTATTATTATTATTATTATTATTATTATTATTATTATTATTATTATTATTATTATTATTATTATTATTATTATTATTATTATTATTATTATTATTATTATTATTATTATTATTATTATTATTATTATTATTATTATTATTATTATTATTATTATTATTATTATTATTATTATTATTATTATTATTATTATAGCTAACTAGCTAGTTTTCTTTATAATACAATACACACTGAGCTTCATTGCAATGGCTTTCATTGGCTTCTAAAGATCATCTAATAGTTTTAGGTGACTTGGAATAAACGATATCCTCTTCTTGTCTAGTCTTGTCGTGATGTGTAGCTAACAACAAACTAGTTATCAGAGAAACTAGTGAAGTTTGTACTGTTGATATTTTTTGTTACTGTTTGAAATGATGAAGAATAATATAATAATAATTAAAATAATAGGTACTTGGATGATGATGATGATAATAATAATAATAATAATAATAATAATAATGAATAGCTATAAAGTGATCATGTGATGTTATGAATATCTGTAGCTGGTATATACTCCCACCCTCTTTTAGACAATGGCTTCTAACTCCACTAAATACTATGAGTACAAGTTCACATCTGAACCAGATGATGCTCTAAAGTGTGTGATCTGTTTTTCAGTGGCTAGGAATCCATGGCAACATGGGAAGTGTGGCAGGCTATTCTGTAAGGAATGTATAGACAAGTATGGAGAAGACAATCCTTGCCCTAACTGCAGGATGAAGCAACCACAGTACTTTGAAGACACCAGGAGTAAGTATACTAACTTTTTTAGCAAGTTTCCTTACACTGTCTCCTTACTCTGTGTCTGTATATCTGTAGGTAAGAGAGATATCAGAACTCTTCCTGTGAAGTGTGATAATGTTGAGAGAGGATGTGAATGGGAGGGAACTGTTGGTATTCTAGAGGAACACATGGCTGTGTGTCAGTTCACTCCAGTTCCCTGCCCCAAACAGTGCGATGAAATAGTATTACTCCTTCGAAAAGATTTAGACTACCACATACACAACGAATGTCCAAACAGAGACTGTGAATGTGAGTATTGTGGAAAGAAAGGCACATTTGTTTATATAACACGGATCCACTATGCTGTATGTGATGAGATAATAGTTCTCTGCCATAATGAAGGCTGTACCAAGACCATGAAACATCATATGATTGAAGATCATGTTGAGGATGACTGTGAGTATACTGAGGTGTCGTGTAAATATGCAAACATTGGATGTGAGATAAAACTGAAGAGAAAAGATATGAGAGTACATGAAGAAGATGACAAGATCCATCTCCACCTAGCACTAGGTGCTGTGGTCGAGTTAAAAGATAAAAACATACAACTACAAGACACCAGCTTACTGCTTCGAGACACCATAAGTAGAATGGAGTATGGTCTGCAATTAGCCAATCAAGAGATAAAACTATTATCAAAAGAAATAGAGACATGGAAAGGACAAAGATTTACTATTATGACCTTCAAACTAACAAATTACCACCATAAAATGTGGAATGATAAAGACTTTATGTCACCATCTTTCTATACCAGTCCAGGGGGATACCACATGTCAATTAAAGTGTATGCTAATGGTTACGGTGTTAGTAAAGGAACACATGTATCTGTATATTCACCCATATTAGAAGGGAGAAATGATTCTAATTTGAAGTGGCCATTCATTGGAAGTGTCAAGATTGAATTACTTAATCAGTTGAAGGATGACAACCATCACATCAAAACAGTACTAATTAAAATAGAACACAATGCACAAGTTAGATCGGCTCTGGGTTATTCTCAGTTTATTTCACACTCTATGCTTGATCACAACCCATCCAGTAACACACTGTACCTGAAGGATAACACTCTGTACTTCAGAGTATCAGTTGAAGTATCTGACCACAAGCCTTGGCTGGAGTGCACAGCAAGGTAACATATCTCCATACTTATAAACTTTAAACTATATATAAACTTACTCTATCAGTAGAACTTCTATATTGACTATACATTGAACTATGAACTTTCTCTATTAGTAGAAGTTAATGCTCTCCCTATATTGACTTAAAGTAACTGAACCCCTCCCACCTCTTTTTTTATGAAAATTAATCAAATTAATTTGTGGATACATCAGTTTCAGCAGATTTTAAAGAAATAGAATTAATGTAAATGTATGTGTGTAAATGTGTGTAGCTACATGTGATTGTGTGTGTGCATGTATGTGTGTCTGTTTTTGTGCACGTGAGTATATGGTATGTGTGTGGAAATGTGTGTTCATCATGGAATGTGTTTCAATCCTTCTTATTTAGTTGCTGAAGGATATCTCACATGACTGTCATGATCAATCTTACATTTTGTTACTGTTAGTGTTCTTTATTTCTCCTAAACTCTAAGGATTCTCGAATATCTCATCCTCCACTTTACCTAACTCTAGAGGCCACATGTTCACATAAGATTATTTACATTTAACAGGATAATCATTTCAAGATTAAATGAATAGAATTCCCTTTATCAAGATCCCAATTAACCAGATTTCTACATAATAATTACTACAGAGAATAACATACATAATGTCACTACAATACTGAATTCCACAATCTTACAAAGAGATTAATAACTCTATTTCTCATATCATCCTTCAATAATCTTTTCATAGCAATAACCCAAAACACAACAAAGCCTAAATGTATACTGTTCCATTATAAACTCTCACAAACTTACTAGATACCTCGAACTTGTCCTGATAATATCTCTCCTTCCAGCCATCTTCCAACAGATGAGCATTATCCTTCCTCCTCATCACTCTCTGTAGGGGAAGAAAGGGAGAGGTGCACTCTCACACCCAATAGGTCATAATCACAGTGAGAAAAATATTTCACCTCTTGTCTGTGAAACTGTAGTCTTGTCATGATGTCTAACAAACTAGCCATCAGAGAAACTGGTGAAGTTTGTAGTGTTGAGTTTTGTTTGTGCTTGATATGATGGAGTAGCTATAGAGTGATAGATTTTACTAAAAACTATTTAATCCTACACAGAATCATTTCTGTAATAGAATATAACTAAGTGGTATTATTATAGCTACCATTGCCAAAAGTATAAAGCAGTGGTAACCATGACTACAATAATAATAGTGTTATTACAGTGGTTACTATTATAGTAATCATGTGATGGTTATTATCAGGAATATCTGTACAATGCATCTCTTTTAGTTAACAATGGCCTTTCGATACTACAAGTTCACATCTGAACCAGATGATGCTCTAAAGTGTATGATCTGTTTGTCTGTAGCTAAAGATCCATGGCAACATGGCCATGAAGAATGTGGCAGGCTATTCTGTAAGGAGTGTATAGACAAGAATGGTGAAGACAAGCCTTGTCCTAACTGCGGGATGGAACAACCACAGTACTTTCCAGACAGTAGAAGTAAGTATGATGAGTTTCTTTTCTTCTTAATACTTATTCTTTTCTCCCATACCTATTCTATAGGTAAGAGAGATATCAGAGCTCTCCCTGTGAAGTGTGACAATGTTGATAGAGGATGTAAAATGGAGGGAACTCTTGATATACTAGAGGAACACATGGCTGTATGCCAGTTCACTCCAGTTCACTGCCCCAAACAGTGTGATGAAATGGTATTACTCCTTCAAAAAGATTTAAACCACCACATACACAATGAATGTCCGAACAGAGACTGTGAATGTGAGTATTGTGGGAAGAAGGGCACGTATGCTAATATAACACAGGTTCACTATGTTATATGTGATGAGAAAATAGTTCCCTGCTCTAATGAAGACTGCACTGAGACCATGAAACATCATATGATTGAAAATCATGTTGAGGATGACTGCGAGTATACTGAGGTGTCATGTAAATATGCAAACATTGGATGTGAGATAAAGTTGAAGAGAAAAGATATGAGAGCACATGAAGAAGATGACAAGATCCACCTCCACCTAGCACTAGATGCTGTGGTCGAGTTAAAAGATAAAAACGTACAACTGCAAGACACCAGCTTACAGCTTCAAGACACCATAGGCAGAATGGAGTATGGTCTGCAATTAGCCAACTATAAAATTCGATTCTCATCAAAAAAGAGAAAGGCATGGAAAAAGCAAGAAATTGTTTTAATGACCTTCAAACTAACAGATTATCAACGTAAAATGTGGAATGATGAAGAATTTATGTCACCGTCTTTCTACACCAGTCCAGAAGGATACCACATGTCCATTAAAGTGCATGCAAATGGTAATGGTGATGGTAAAGGAACACATGTATCTGTCTTTGTGTACATATTAGAAGGGAGAAATGATTCTAAATTGAAGTGGCCATTCATTGGATGTGTCAAGATTGAATTACTAAATCAGTTGGAAGATGGCAATCATCTCATCAAAACAGTACCATATAAAATGGATAATGCACATGTTGGAAATAATAGAAATAGGGGTTATCCTCAGTTTATTCCACACTCTAAGCTCGATCACAACCCATCTAAAAAGACACAGTACCTGAAGGACGACACTCTGTACTTCAGAGTGTCAGTTAAAATACCTGACCACAAGTCTTGGCTGGAATACACAGTAAAGTAACATATCTCCATACTTATGAACATTGGACTATGAACTTAATGCCATTAGTAGAACTTAATGTGTTGTCTATTAAAGTAAATTCTACCTTCTTATAATTGTTAAAGAACCGTTTAGTAGCTTTTGTGGATACAGAATTATTGACAAGTGACTGGATAATAAGGTCTACACAAAAGGGCCGTGGAGCACATTAGTCCAGGGAGGTACCACCTGGCTATTGAAACAGTAAAGAAGAAACACTTGGCTGAATTCACTCACATAACACAATTAAACATCAATGGATGAGAGCTAGACAGATCATACCAACAATTTCCTTTCAATGCCAAAGGGGCTGCTGCACTATGATTGGTTTCCAAAATATGCATTTGGTAGCCTTCACGCAGAGGGTTAAAGTGAGAGAAGAGAGAGAGAGAAATTTAGTGGAGGTCTCTGTGAGTGGTTACCTACCATTGGTGTGAACGGTCCTCCAGGAAGATATTGAGGGTTATAACTCTGGGGAGATGGAGGGAATGAGTAATTGTGTGTCATGGCATATAACCCATGACCTGGGAGAGTTGAGGGGATTAAATTCAGGGCTGTATCTAAGGAATTTTGACTGGGAGAGTGGGGGGGGGGGAGAAGCGGATGTGCCTCCTCCCACGTGAAACACAGAAGCTAAATCTGCTTCTATTTTGTGAAGTGCATGGGAAGCCAAAAAGGAGTGAAGTACAGCATTAACCCCTTAGTAAATTGATATTTTGCTGAATGGACAGAGTTAGTTTTGGCAAGTGATATCAGGGGGGTCAGTTTCCACCCTGCCCCCTCTCTAAATAAAGTTGAATGTCCAGTTACATTCAGTTTAGCCCTAGGGAAACATGTTGTATGATAATAACACTGCAGATGATTAATGTAAGTACACTGAGACCTTTTTCATAATATTGTGGGTACACATCTACCCCACACCTAGTGTACACACACACACACACACACACACACACACACACACACACACACACACACATACAGTGTACACCCACACAGTATACACATACACATACGTAGCTAGCACACATTGAGTTTGCAAAATATTTATTACACTTGAACTAACTTTTTTATTATGAGGTGTGTGTGTACACTAAGTTCGTGGATGTGTACACTAGGTACATATGTAGGTGTGCATTTGCATACATGTTAAAACATTGTGTTTCAATCTTTAATATAAAGTTCTGTATCATAAGTCCCAAACTTGTCTTGGTAATATTTCTCCTTCCAGTAATCTTCATACAGACAAACATCCTCTGTCTCCTCATCCCTCTCTGTAGGGGATGGTGGGAGAAGAAGGAGGTAGAAAGGGAGGGAGGGAGGGAAGGGAAGGGGCAAGGAGAGAGAGAGAAAGTGAGGAAGGACCCATCTGGTCACCTATTAATGGTACCATCTTCAAATTCCCATGTTTAAGGTCACAGTGAGAAAAATATTGTATTGACTAATATCCCCTAATTCCTCTTGTCTGTGAAACTGTAGTCTTCTATCAAACTAGCCATCAGAGAAACTGGTCAAGTTTGTAGTGTTGATTTTTGTTAGTGTTTGATATGATAAAGTACAGATTTCACTAAAATTTAGGTATAAATCCTTGTTACATATTATTAGTACCTCACTTCCTGCAGTTGTGGCATTCTATCATTATCAAAACTAAACAGAGATAACCACGAGTCTGCAGGTAACCATGATAATAATGTCTATTATATATGAATATAGTAAACATTCTTTTGACACACCTTCATCTGTAGCTAACAATGGCTTCTAACTCCACTAATACCCTCCAATCAAAATCAGGAACAAACCCACCCTCCATATAATTATGACCACACCCACTATGAATTTCATTCAAATTGATTACCAATGAGTGAGGTGGATCCAGAGAGGGGCAAAGGGGGTAACCACCCCCCCCCCCCCCCCCCCCATTTATTGTTGTGACATAATAAGTTCCTATTATAACAAGCAGATGTGCCATGCAGTGATTAAAACAATTTGTACACTGTAAATATTATTATACATGTGAATATCTATTAGAATGAGATAGAGAGTCTGGCATGTGCTCAGTATTTATAGTAGACCTGGGCATTTTACAGCTGGTGGGCCACATTCACCTGTTGGCTGTCCCTGCCTGGTCCACTTAAGAACATAAATCAAAACATAAGGTGCACGAAATATGAATATGTTGCTTTTGCTGTTAATTTTAACTATTATCTTTAGAGAAGCAATCGAGGCAGGTCCGCTCTATAAAGAAAACTCTATAGATTTTATGGACCAAGTCATGTGAGAATTAGAGGTAAGTTTTTGAAGGTATCAGAGTAGAATAGAGTGGGTATTTCATTATTTACGTAGTGATACACTCGCCTAAAGTAGCTTAAGTTCCAGTTATTGTTGGTATGGCCCTCCTTCACAACTCAGGTTTCTCAGGTGGCCCCTTGTAAACATTAATTCAATTGCCCATCATGGTGTATAGCATAGCTGTGCTTCATCATGAAAAGGCATCAACAGAGCAATAAAAAACATCCCATAGTGACAGACCTTTTGTCAAATCATTCAGAAAACAAGAAATATGGAAAAGGGTCTCAATACTTAAAAACTAATCATTTGCAGTAGCTATTATACCTACCAAGTCTCAAGCTATGGGCTTAGCATTTGACCTCAATCTCAAGCTCTCAAGCTTAATGGTCTTGTTCTCAAGCATATTAGCTATATCTTCCTCCTGGCTATCCAATCCCATTAACTAAGGTAGCTAGCTAGCTATATAAATTGACCACGCATGGGCGGATGGGTGGAGGAGTTTATTTTTAATTTGTGTATGTAGCTAATAACATGATATTGTTTGGACATAGTTGAACAGGGATATGTTCAACTTGTCATAAAACTGAAAACAGGTGTTCACTGGTGGCAGTGGTGATCAAAATAGAGCAGCATGTTTCAAGCACGAATGATTGATTATCAGATAAGAATGTACAGCTGGCTTGTTAATTAAATACAAGTGTGGACCAGGTCTTAGCACTGCCTATTGTATGGCCATGTTGTTGTTTGTTATGTCATTGATTTTAGAATGGGGGCACTGCCCCCATGGTTCCTCCGCCTATGCCACAATAGCTACTACATGACAAGGTTTTATTGTTACAATATATTGCTATATATTAGACTTTAGTGTGGTACATATATAAGCACTATTCTGTCTGGCTTGCTACCATATACCACAGAAGAAGGGCATGTCTTCTCCATAATAAGACCAAGTTTAGAACCAGTATTTAGTATCAAGCTAGCATGCAGTGGATAACCTGCACACATACCTACAAACCTACAAGCAAAGTTCTAAAGAAAGCCAAACCAGCTACATGGGAATGCAATAAAACTCACACAAAGAAATGGCTAACACCAATATTGAATAACAACTGAAATAATATTTGTAATCAGTTTAGCTATAGCTAATAGCAAAGGAAGTGTGGCTAGGTTTTTTGATGCATGATCATAATAGACATGTGGCTATATAGCTAGAGCTATCTCAAGCTTTGTCTTTCTATCACCTTGGCAGCTATGTTATAGCTACATACTTACCCAACAATTAATGTCTATAAAGATACACATGACTAACTGTAATAATAACAATCAGTGTTATGATAACTAGTCATCATGTGAATTTTATATCTGTAGCTAGTATACTTTCATTTTGACAGACTCGCTTTTAGACAATGGCTTCTAACTCAGCTAAAGACTATGACTACATGTTTACCTCTGAACCAGATGATGCTCTAAAGTGTCTGATATGTTTGTCAGTGGCTAAAGATCCATGGCAACATGGGAAGTGTGGCAGGCTATTCTGTAAGAACTGTATAGACAAGAATGGAAAAAGCAAGCCTTGTCCTAACTGCAGAATGGAACAACCACAGTACTTTGAAGACACCAGGAGTAAGTATTCTAGCTAGTAGCTATGCTGTCTCATTCGTTTTCCCTGCTCTGTGTGTTTGCAGGTAGGAGAGATATTAGAGCTCTCCCTGTGAAATGTTACATCTGGAGTAAGTGTGAATGGCAGGGAACTGTCAGTACATTAGAGGAACACATGGCCATGTGCAAGTTCGTTTTAGTTCCTTGTCCCAATCTGTGTAAAGCCAAACTTATTCGAAAGAATTTAGACTCTCATTTAAATACCAGATGTCCGAATAGACACTATAGCTGCCAATATTGTGGAGAAGAAGGCACATATGCCACTATAACACATATTCATGACAAAACTTGTAGAAAGAAGGTAATTTCTTGCCCCAATAAAGGTTGTACTGAAACCATGAAACGCTTCAAGACTACATTTCATGTAAATTACAAATGTGAGTATACTGAGGTGTCATGTAAATATGCAAACTTTGGATGCAAGGTAAAATTGAAGAGAAAAGATATGACAACACATGAAAAAGATGACAAGATCCACCTCCACCTAGCACTAGGTGTTGTAGTTGAGTTAAAAGATACTGTGGTTGAATTAAAAGATGCTGTAGACAAACTGGAAGATTTGCTAAAGAAGAAAGACAAGAAAGAATCAGAGATGTTCAAAATAACAGACTATGCAAAGAAAAGATTTAACGATGAAATATTTACATCACCATCTTTCTACACCAGTCCAGAAGGATACCACATGTCTGTTATAGTGTATGCCAATGGTGTTGGTGGTGGTAGGGGAACACATGTATCTGTATATGTACACATATTAGAAGGAAGAAATGATTCTAAATTGAAGTGGCCATTCATTGGAAGTGTCGAGATTGAATTACTAAATCAGTTGAAAGATGACAACCATTATGTCCAAACAGTACCATTTGAAAAACAAGACAATGTACAAGTTAGAAATGGTTTGGGTTATCCTCAGTTTATTCCACACTCAGAGCTCAGTCACAACCTATTCAACAACACACAGTACCTGAAGGATAATACTCTGTACTTCAGAGTGTCAGTTAAAGTACCTGACCACAAGCCTTGGCTGGAATGTCCGTGAACTTGTGGTTAGGTATGGTAGTAGTCAATTACTGTAGTAGTGTATACAGCTTAATGTGTGATAATACAATTTCATAAACACCCACTTCCTGTCACACCCACCCAATCTACTTTATGTCTTAGTGAGTGGTGCTGATTCACCTGTTGATGGCCCACACAGGTAGAACGATAATGAAGGTGCTATCAGCTACTCAGACAGGGGTAGGTAAAAAGTAGGGGTGCATGAATTTTTGGATATGAGTATACAAAAGTTAGTTTAATTATGAAAGATGCTAGCTAGCTATTTAAAAATAGCCAAAGTGGCTGAAATAATTGAAACAACTAGATAGAGTCTCAAAAGCTTGTGTATCATCTTTATAATAGCTGTAATCTTAGTCAAATCTCTTGTCTGCACTGGAATAAAAAGTCTATTTGCATTCACTTGTCACCTCGAATATTCATCGTAATTCACTCATTTCTTCACCGATCTCCACGATTCAGGCACCAATCTACAGCTAATTTGATGTAGATTCTTATGATATGTTTTCTTTGGTGCTATCCCTTACCAGTCCAAAGTTAGCTGTATGTCCCATAAGGAAAGTATGAAGCATGCCATTGACCACATGAAATTTCGTGGGCGGTAGTAGTCAAGAGTTAGTGTGCAGTAGCTACAAAGCTAGAAATGTTTAGTTATCAACATTAATTTGATCATTGTCATTGACATTGTTGGAAAAGATAACTGCAATTACTCTAGGTCAAGACGCGGCTTCCCTCCAGTTTACCAAAAGCCATAAGAATGTTATTAATTGATTTAGTGACACACTACTACGTAGAGTATAAAGTGATTTCACTAAAAACTATTTAAATAGGTATTAATCCTTGTTAGAAAGAAATCATTTCTGGAGTAGAATGTAAGTCTGTTATGTGTGATAATTATAGCTACCATGACCAAAAGTCTACAGAAATACTGTTATTACTATGTATCATACTATTATAGTAATCATGTGATGGTTATTAGCTATATCAGGAATATCTGTACAATGCGTCTCTTTTAGTTAACAATGGCCTCTCAATACTACAGGTTCACATCTGAACCAGATGATGCTCTAAAGTGTATGATCTGTTTGTCAGTGGCCAGGGATCCATGGCAACATGGCCATGAAGAATGTGGCAGGCTATTCTGTAGGGAGTGCATAGACATAGACGAGAATGGAGAAGACAAGCTTTGTCCTAACTGTGGGATGGAACAACCACAGTACTTTCCAGACTATAGAAGTAAGTATGATGACTTTTGCTTCTTCAATACTTATTCTTTTCTTTCATACCTATTCTATAGGTAAGAGAGATATCAGAGCTCTCCCTGTGAAGTGTGATAATGTTAAGAGAGGATGTAAAATGGAGGGAACTCTTGATACACTAGAAGAACACATAGCTGTGTGCCAGTTCACTCCAATTCCCTGCCCCAAACAGTGTGACGAAATGGTATTACTCCTCCGAAAAGATTTAGACCACCACATAAATAACGAATGTCCGAACAGAGACTGTGAATGTGAGTATTGTGGAAAGAAGGGCACGTATGCTAATATAACACAGATTCACTATGCTGTATGTGATCATAAAATAGTTCCCTGCCCTAATGAAGGCTGTACTGAGACCATGAAACGTCATATGATTAAAGATCATGTTGAGGATGACTGTGAGTATACTGAGGTGTCATGTAAATATGCAAACATTGGATGCGAGATAAAGTTGTAGAGAAAAGATATGAGAGCACATGAAGAAGATGACAAGATCCACCTCTACCTAGCACTAGGTGCTGCAGTGGAGTTAAAAGATAAAAACATACAACTACAAGACACCAGCTTACAGCTTCAAGACACCATAGGTAGATTGGAGTATGGTCTGCAATTAGCCAACTATAAAATTCAATTCTCATCAAAAAAGAGAAAAAAAAATAAAGAACAAGAAATTATTTTAATGACTTTCAAACTAACAGATTACCAACATAAAGTGGAGAATGATGGAGAATTTATGTTACCATCTTTCTACACCAGTCCAGAGGGATACCATCTGTCTGTTAAAGTGTATGCAAATGGCAATGATGATGGTGAAGGAACACATGTATCTGTCTTTGTGTACATATTAGAAGGGAGAAATGATTCTAAATTGAAGTGGCCATTCATTGGAAGTGTCAAGATTGAATTACTAAATCAGTTGGAAGATGGCAACCATCACATCAAAACAGTACTATATAAAATGGAACACAATAGACGAGTTAAAGATAATAGGAATTTAGGTTATCCTCAGTTTATTCCTCACTCTAAGCTCTATCACAACCCATCCAACAACACACAGTACCTGAAGGATGACACTCTGTACTTCAGAGTGTCAGTTAAAGTACCTGACCACAAGCCTTGGCTGGAGTGTACAGTAAAGTAACATATCTCCATACTTAGCTATAAACATACTATGAACTTAATGCTATTAAATTAATGTGTTCTCTATTAAAGTAACCCCTCCCCCCCACCCCACCCTTTTTTAATGTTGTGGAGACATTAAAGAAAAGTTCGGCAGATTCAGAGCTATTGTAAAAGTTACTGGATTGGTCAAACTACTATAGTGACAAGGAAGTGACTGGGATTGCCAACTAGTGACTAGGATGGCTGACTAGTGACCAGGACGATATTATTGTAGCTAACTAGCTCAAGATGTTATAATTTTAAGGCCGGCTGTTACTAAACTAAGTACCAGCTTACACAAAAGGGGTGAAGCACACGAGGTACCATCAGGCTATTGAAACAGTAATAGTGGTGGTGAAGAAACACTTGTCTGAAATCACACACATAACACAGGTGATAAAACTCTAATTTTGAATTTACTATTATCATTTCACTTCCTATTCTGTCCAACCAATGATCCCACACCATCACGAGGTAAATTCTGACCCCCAGTTATCTTCACCAGAGAGTCCAATGAATGAGAGAGCTAGACAAGACGTGTCCTTTCAGTTCTTCCTTCAGACTGGCTGCTGCACTACGATTTGTTTCCAAGGCACGCATTTGGTAGGCTTCATGCCTAGGGTTAAAGAGAGGAGTAGGGGAAGACCCCAGTGCCTGACATGGGAGAAGAGAGAGTTAATTGGTAATTTAGTGGAGATCTGTGTGAGTGGTTACCTACCATTGGTGTGAAATAGGGCTATAACTCTAGAGAGGTGGAGGGAATGAGTAATTATGTCATGACACATAACCATGATCTGGGGGGAATGAAGTTGAATGTCTAGTCATATTCAGAGAAATGACATGTGTAATAGCAATCATGTATTTATACAGCAGATGACTAGTATTTGTATGTACTGAGATCCTTTATCTACCATATTATTGAAGGAAGGTGATGGTGCAAAAATGTTTGTAATTCAAGTGTAACAGAAATTTGCAAACTCAATGTGTGCACTAGCTGTGCATGTCATTCGTATGTATACATGTATGCAAGTAAATTTATGGATGTAAGTTTGTGCATGTCTGTGTGTGTCTGTGTGTATCTGCGTGTGCCTATGTGCTTGTGCTTGTGTGTGCCTCTGTATGTGCCTGTGAATATGTGTGTGTTTCTGTGTGCCTGTGAATTTATGTGTGTGTTTCTGTGTATGTGTGTGTGTGTGTGTTTGTGTGCATGTGTGTGTGTGCAGGTGTCTGTGTTTATGATGGAGCACACTGTGTTTCATTAAGTTGCTGAAGGATTTCTCACATGACTGACATGACAATCTTAGTGTTCTTTTCCTGAACTCCATGTCTTTCTGATGAATATCACTTTATCTAACTCTAGAAGTCACATGTTCTGTTGTATTCCGGCTCACTACTACACACTAACTAACCCCTGGTTAGAATATAATTTAGAAATCTGATATACTGTCTTACAGCAAATGACTGAAACACTGAACAACTGAACACTGACTCTGTATTATTGTGGATTAAATACTACACACAAAACCACATTACAAACCAAATGCATGCAATCACAAAACTAATCAGTCTGCTACTCACTAACCACAATACAATATTAAGTATCCAATATACTACATGTTCCCATAAGATTATCATTTAACAGAAATTTCAAGACCAAATGACCAATTAAGAATTCCCTTTATCAAGATCCCAATTAACTACATAATAATAACTACAGAGAATACAGTACATAATGTCATTACAATAATAATAATAATCTTCCAAAAAGATTAATACCTTTTTGCTCATTCATTCTTCAGCATTCTTTTCATAGAAATATCCCAAAACACAACAAAGCCTACACGTGTACTGTTCCACTAAACTTTCACAAACTTACTAGATACGTACCTCAAACTTGCCCTGGTGATATCTCTCTTTCCAGCCATCTTCTAACAGATGAACATTATCCTCTTCCTCCTCATCACTCTCTGTAGGGGAAGGAGGGAGAGGTCACTCTCTCAATCAACAGGTTATAGTGGAAAAATACTACCTCTTGTCTGTGAAACCATTATGTTTGTTATAACCATCAGAAAGTTTGTAATGTTAGCATTTAATATGATGGAGTATAGATAGAGTGATAGATTTCGCTAAAAACTATTGAAATATAATAAAAAATTTATGTGAATCCTTGTTAGATATTATTAGAAAGAAATCATTTCTGGAGTAGAATGTAAGTTTGTTATGTGTGGTATTATTATAGCTACATACTTACCAAAAATTAATGTCTATACTAACTGTAATAATAACAATCAGTGTTATGATAACTAGTCATCATGTGAATTTTATATCTGTAGCTAGTATACTTTCATTTTGACAGACTCACTTTTAGACAATGGCTTCTAACTCAGCTAAAGACTATAACTACAAGTTCACATCTGAACCAGATGATGCTCTAAAGTGTCTGATCTGTTCATCAGTGGCTAAGGATCCATGGCAACATGGGAAGTGTGGCAGGCTATTCTGTAAGGAGTGCATAGACAAGTATGGAGAAAGCAATCCTTGTCCTAGCTGCTTGATGGAACAACCACTGTATTTTGAAGACAGAAAAAGTAAGTACAACTACTTTGTCTTCTTCAATACTTATTCTCTTCCTTTGTACTTATTCTATAGGTATGAGAGATATCAGAGCTCTCCCTGTGAAGTGTGATAATGTTGAGAGAGGGTGTCAAAAGGTGGGAACTCTTGGTACACTAGAGGAACACATGGCTATGTGCCAGTTCACTCCAGTTTCCTGCCCTTATCAGTGTGAAATAGTGTTACTCCTTCGAAAAGATTTAGACCACCACATAAATAATGAATGTCCAAACAGAGACTATAAATGCGAGTATTGTGGAAAGAAGAGCACATACATTAGTATAACACGGATTCATGACAGAATATGTGATGAAAAGTTAGTTCCCTGTCCTAATGAAGGCTGCACTGAAACTATTAAACGTCATATGATTGAAGATCATGTTGAGAATGACTGTGAGTATACTGAGGTGTCATGTAAATATGCAAACATTGGATGTGAGGTAAAGTTGAAGAGAAAATATATGAGAGCACATGAAGAAGATGACAAGATCCACCTCCACCTAGCACTAGGTGCTATGATGGAGTTAAGAGATAAGAATGTACAACTACAAGACATCAGCTTACAGTTACAAGAAAAACTGCAAGATACCAACTTGCAGCTTCAAGACATTGAAAATAGAATGGAGTATGGTCTGCAATTAGCTGACTATAAAATTCAATTCTCATCAAAAAAGAGAAAGGCATTGAAAGAACAAGAAATTATTTTAATGACTTTCAAACTAACAGATTACCAACATAAAGTGGAGAATGATGAAGAGTTTATGTCACCATCCTTCTACACCAGTCCAGAAGGATACCACATGTCTGTTGAAGTGGATGCCAATGGTGATAGTGGTGTTAGGGAAACACATGTATCTGTCCATGTACATCTATTGGAAGGAAGAAATGATTCTAAATTGAAGTGGCCATTCGTTGGAAGTGTCAAGATTGAATTACTAAATCAGCTGGAAGATGACAACCATTTTGTCCAAACAATACCATTTAAAATGGAAGACAATGCACAAGTTGGATATTTTGAGAAGTTTATTCCTCACTTTAAGCTCAGTTATGACGCATCCAAAAAGATACAGTATCTGAAGGACGATACTCTGTACTTCAGAGTGTCAGTTAAAGCATTTAACTACAAGCCTTGGCTGGAGTGCCCATAAACTTGTGCCAATAACTATTCTGTGTGCTATATAGATAGTAGCTAGCTATCTAGTTAGTCACTTTGTCATAATATAGCTTATTAGCTATAGTAGTCAAATTTTAGATTTTAGATGACATTTTTCACAGACATTCACTTCTTGTTTATGGAGTTTTCTTTGGCATGAACTTCACATGGTTTCTTTGAAATTTCATGCATGCTTCTGCATGGTTCATCTTTGTCATCTATTGATGGCCATTGCTAGAAGATACTAACTATCAGTTTACTCAGAAATGTCTGTCAATCATTTCACCTTAATCTTTTGGAAGTGGCCTAAGAAATATTAGCTATAACTTTATGAGTGACACATGGTAATCTAGAAATGGATGCAGTTGGAATGTCCCCTTGTTATGCGAGTTTTTTCTCCACTCCCCCTAATTCTAGAGGTCACAGACTTAGAGAACAGCTCATTGTAAAGTTAGAGAGCATTTTTATTGTTTGTTATTATTCTAATCGATGCCACCTAACCAACCAACCAACTAATAATTTAATCTATGGACAAATGACATTTGTGGTGTCATCTAGAGGCTAGCTAGCTAGCTAGGTTTACATGTTACCAACCAGATGTTATGGTTGTCATAAGAATTAGCTACTCCCATTAGGATTAAGGACAAGTAGCTATATAATCTAGAAGTAGGTATGATAAACAGGCTTTCTTTCCCGCAGAGTTTTGTGGTGAGAGTTATTGAATGTTCATATTATCCAACCATCACAATTCTAGAGGTTACAAGATAACAAACAGGATATATTCCTAGACTCTAAAGATTGTAGCTAGCTAGTAGAGAAGTATATTTATAGCTACTTGTCCTCAATCTAGTTCTTATTGACAAAGATAACATATTGACTACACCTTAGCTAGCTATAGTTGACTCATGTTTATAAAACCAGCACATTCATTTCCACTAGCTAGTGCCCATGTGATGTCTATTATCATGACTATAGTAAACATTCTTTTGACACACCCCCATCTTTAGTTATCAATGGCTTCTAACTCAATTAGAAACTACAAGTTCATATCTGAACCAGATGATGCTCTAAAGTGTGCGATCTGTTTGTCAGTGGCTAAAGATCCATGGCAACATGGAAAGTGTGGCAGACTATTCTGTAAGGAGTGTATAGACAAGAATGGAGAAGACAAGCCTTGTCCTAACTGCAGGATGGAACAACCACAGTACTTTGAAGACTATAGAAGTAAGTACAACAACTTTCTTATCTTCTTTTCTTTCATACCTATTCTATAGGTATGAGAGATATCAGAGCTCTCCCTGTGAAGTGTGATAATGTTGAGAGAGGGTGTCAAAAAGAGGGAACTCTTGATACATTAGAGGAACATGTGGCTGTGTGCCAGTTCACTCCAGTTCCCTGCCCCAAACAGTGTGAAGATACCTTATTACTCCTTCGAAAAGATTTAGACCACCACATAAATAACCAATGTCCGAACAGAGACTGTGAATGTGAGTATTGTGGGGAGAAGAGCACATACATTAATATAACGTGGGTTCACGACAGAGTATGTGATGAGAAAATAGTTCCCTGCCCTAATGAAGGCTGCACTGAGACCATGAAACGTCATGTGATTGAAGATCATGTCAAGGATGACTGTGAGTATACTGAAGTGTCATGTAAATATGCAAACATTGGATGTGAGGTAAAGTTGAAGAGAAAAGATATGAGAGCACATGAAGAAGATGACAAGATCCACCTTCACCTAGCACTAGGTGCTGTGGTCGAGTTAAAAGATAAAAATTTACAACTACAAGACACCAGCTTACAGCTTCAAGAAAAACTGCAAGATACCAACTTACAGCTTCGAGACAACATATCACAGCTTCAAGACACCATAAACAGATTGGAGTATGGTCTGCAATTAGCCAACTATAAAATTCAATTCTCATCAAAAAAGGGAAAGGCATTGATAGAACAAGAAATGATTTTCAAATTAACAGATTACCAACATAAAGTGGAGAATGATGAAGAATTTAAGTCACTGTCCTTCTACACCAGTCCAGAGGGATACCACATGTCTGTTGAAGTGGATGCCAATGGTAATAGTCATGGTAGGGAAACACATGTATCTGTCCATGTACATATATTAGAAGGGAGAAATGATTCTAAATTGAAGTGGCCATTCATTGGAAGTGTCAAGATTGAATTACTAAATCAGTTGGAAGATGGCAACCATCACATTAAAACATTATCATATAAAATGGAACACAATGCACAAGTTAAAGATAATAGGAATTTAGGTTATCCTCACTTTATCCTTCACTCTAAGCTCTATTACAACCCATCCAAAAAGAGACAGTACCTGAAAGATGACATTCTGTACTTCAGAGTGTCAGTTAAAGTATCTGACCACAAGCCTTGGCTGGAGTGCCCATGAACTTGTGGTAACAACAATTCTGTGTGCTAGTGGTCACTTTATCATAGTATTGAATGTTTTGCAGTTAAGATAGCCTAGCCAATACTATAATTTAAGTAGCTAACAGTTTTCACAAGACACCCACTTCTTGCCCATGGAGTTTTCTTTGGTATGAACTTCACATGGTTTCTTTGAACTTTCATGAGTTGCTGGTTCATCTTTTTCATCCATTGATGGAACAATAATGAAGATGTTAGCTATCAGTATACTCAGAAATGGCTGTCAATCATTTCATGTTAGTTAATCGTTTGGAACTGGCCTAAGAAATAACAAAACAAATAACACTTTCTAACTTTATAATGAGTGACACATGGTAATCTAGAAGTGCAGACATCGTTAGCACCTCCCTTTTCCATTTTCTCTATTTCTAAAGGTCCCAGGATCACATGTATAATCAACTAACTACTCCCATTAGGATTAAGCTAGAAGTAGCTAGGTGTGATGAACAGGCCTTCATTCCTACATAGTTTTGTGGTGAGAGTTCCTGAATGTTCATATCATCCACTCCACCTCCTTCAATTTTAGAGGTCACAAAATCACATGCTGCATACAGGATATATTCCCAGACACTAATAGTCCAGAAGACAACTACCTCAATATCCTGAGAGTATTAGTTCTTAATGACAACCATAACATCTGGTTGGACACACCTAGATAAAGTTTAATTTACTCATGTTATAAAACCAGCTCATTAATTTCCAGCTAACTAGTGACCATGTGATGTCTATTATAGTAAACATTCTTTTGACACCCCCCCATCTTATTAACTAAGGCTTTAATTATAGTACAACCTTTTCTTCTTCAAGTCTCCTCTTTCATACCTATTCTATATAATTAGAGATATCAGAGCTCTCTCTGTGAAGTGTGATAATGTTGAGAGAGGGTGTCAAAAGGAGGGAACTCTTGGTACATTAGAGGAACATGTGGCTGCTTGCCAGTTCACTCCAGTTCCCTATCCCAATCAGTGTGAAGAAATATTACTCCTTCGAAAAGATTTAGACCACCATGTAAATAACATGATAAAGCAAATTTAACTTACCATCATGATTCCTCTTCTATCCTACCAATTACCATCTAGGCTCCAACCATATGGATTTATCCGTATTTTGTACGGAACTCACACTTAAAATACAAATTGATTCGGAAGCATTGCAGATTGAAGTAGCTATAGCAAACTAACTGCTCTGAATTAACAATAAACATTATCGAGGTTTAAATAGTTGTCCAAAACACTCAAAGTAGGTGATAAAAACAATAAGTTATTATTATTATTATTATTATTATTATTATTATTATTATTATTATTATTATTATTATTATTATTATTATTATTATTATTATTATTATTATTATTATTATTATCATCATCATCATCATCATCATCATCAACATACCAAAATAGGTGTAGCTAAAATGTAAAAAATAAAAGTAAGAAATAGTAATGGATTAGGTGGTTGATGTGGACAAAGAAATTACAACTGACTCAATTAAGCTTTTGCTGATGGATAAATATGGTTGCGCAATTCTAAGATCTCTGATAACATTGGAACGGAAAATGTGATGGATAGAATAGTACAAAATTGTTTGCCATATTTCAAATTGAAACCTATAGGAATATAAAACAATTAGCAGATTTGTGGAATATTATGTTTGACCAAGTTAGAGGGACAAGTCTGAGAAGATTTGTAGAGAGCTTAAGAAGGATGGAATATTAAGTTAAACAGGCTAGTTAATTCATGATGTTCGTTTACTGTAAGCATAGATTCACAATGTATATTGGGGAAACGAAGTTGAATGTCCAGTCACATTCAGTTTAGTTCCAGTGTAATCATGTATTTATACAGCAGATGACTAGTGTTATATGCACTGAGACCCTTTAAAAGGAAGGTAAAGGTGTAAAAATAATTTTTGTAATTCAAACTGTGTACATGTGCATGTCATGTGTATGTATAAATGTATGCATGTATGCAAGTAAATATATGAATGTGCATGTATGCTTGTGTGTGCCTCTATGCATGTGTTTGTGTACATGTGATTATGTGTGTGTGTTTGTGTGTGTGAATGTATGTGTGTGTCTGTGTGTGCATGTGAGTATGTGGTGTGTGTGTGTGCAAGTATGTGTGTTCATGATTATTGATAAAACACACTCTGTGTTTCATTATTTCATATAAAGTCCTCACATTGTTATTTAGTTGCTGAAGGATATCTCCCACAACTCAATCTTACATTTTTTCTTCTAAACTCCATGTCTTTCTGATGATTCTTGAATATCTCATCATCCACTTTACCTAGCTCTAGAGGTCACATGTTCACACAAGATTATCTACATTTAACAGAATAATCATTTCAAGACCAAATGACCAATCAAGAAGAATTCCCTTTTATCAAGATCCCAATTAACACATAATAACTACTACAGATATATAGCTAATGTAAAATAACTATTATAATACCTGAATGCCACAATTAATACTTTCAATAACTTATCGCTCATTCATTCTTCAACAATCTTTAAATCCCAAAACACAACAAAGTCTTCATGTGTACTGTTTCATTAAACTCTCACTAACTTACTGAATGTCTCAAACTTTCCCTGGTGATATCTCTTTTTCAAGCCATCTTCCAACAGATGAACATTATCCTCTTCCTCCTCATCACTCTCTGTAGGGGATCAACAGTGTAGTGTATTCTTCTGTATTATATACACTTAGTCACCTTAACCTTTATTGGAGAACTTGCACATGCACTGGATGCATGTAGTCAGTGGAACATGTAACTGTTAATGAAACTGTACATATCACTTGTATCAATCTGACATGTGTTGCTGTACTAGATAGCTATATATATGCTAAGAATAATAATACCCTATACAGAGTCAAGTGAACTTGCCTAGTTAATTAGCTAGCTAGCACCCATAATTACAATAAACAAGGTCTTAGTGCAAAAAATACTACCTCTTGTCTATGTTTAACTAACAAGTAACATCAGAGTGTTAGTGTTTGATATGATGGAGTATAGATAGAGTGATAGATTTCACTAAAAACTAGGGATTAATCCTTGTAAAAAGAAACCATTTCAGTAGAATGTAAGTTTGTTATGTGTGGTATTATTATAGCTACCTATACTTACCCAAAAATTAATGTCTATAAAGATACACATGACTAACTGTAATAATAACAATCAGTGTTATGATAACTAGTCATCATGTGACTTTTATATCTGTAGCTAGTATACTTTCATTTTGACAGACTCGCTTTTAGACAATGGCTTCTAACTCAGCTAAAGACTATAACTACATGTTCACATCTGAACCAGATGATGCTCTAAAGTGTCTGATCTGTTCATCAGTGGCTAAGGATCCATGGCAACATGGGAAGTGTGGCAGGCTATTATGTAAGGTGTGTATAGACAAGTATGGAGAAAGCAATCCTTGTCCTAGCTGCTTGATGGAACAACCACTGTATTTTGAAGACAGTAAAAGTAAGTACAACTACTTTGTCTTCTTCAATACTTATTCTCTTCCTTTGTACTTATTCTCTAGGTATGAGAGATATCAGAGCTCTCCCTGTGAAGTGTAATAATGTTGAGAGAGGATGTGAAAAGGTGGGAACTCTTGGCACACTACAGGAACACATGGCTGTGTGCCAGTTCACTCCAGTTTCCTGCCCTTATCAGTGTGAAATAGTGTTACTCCTTCGAAAAGATTTAGACCACCATGTAAATAATGAATGTCCGTACAGAGACTATAAATGTGAGTATTGTGGAAAGAAGAGCACATACATTAGCATAACACGAATTCACGACAGAATATGTGATGAGAAAATAGTTTCCTGCCCTAATGAAGGCTGCACTGAAACCATGAAACGTCATATGATTGAAGATCATGTCAAGGGTGACTGTGAGTATACTGAGGTGTCATGTAAATATGCAAACATTGGATGTGAGGTAAAGTTGAAGAGAAAATATATGAGAGCACATGAAGAAGATGACAAGATCCACCTCCACCTAGCACTAGGTGCTATAATGGAGTTAAGAGATAAGAATGTACAACTACAAGACATCAGCTTACAGTTACAAGAAAAACTGCAAGATACCAACTTGCAGCTTCAAGACATTGAAAGTAGAATGGAGTATGGTCTGCAATTAGCTGACTATAAAATTCAATTCTCATCAAAAAAGAGAAAGGCACTAAAAGAACAAGAAACTATTTTAATGACTTTCAAACTAACAGATTACCAACATAAAGTGGAGAATGATGAAGAGTTTATGTCACCATCCTTCTACACCAGTCCAGAAGGATACCACATGTCTGTTGAAGTGGATGCCAATGGTAATAGTGGTGTTAGGGAAACACATGTATCTGTCCATGTACATCTATTGGAAGGAAGAAATGATTCTAAATTGAAGTGGCCATTTATTGGAAATGTCAAGATTGAATTACTAAATCAGATGGAAGATGACAACCATTATGTCCAAACAATTCCATTTAAAATGGAAGACAATGCACAAGTTGGATATAATTGGGGTTATGATAAGTTTATTCCTCACTCTAAGCTCAGTTATGACCCATACAAAAAGATACAGTACCTGAAGGATGACACTCTGTACTTCAGAGTGTCAGTTAAAGCATTTAACTACAAGCCTTGGCTGGAGTGCCCATAAACTTGTGCCAATAACTAATTCTGTGTGCTAGTAACTACATAGTTGCCAACTTTTCCAGATCAAAATCTGGGACAGGAAGCCATGCCTCCAGATCACACCCATTTTAGAAGCCCCCCTCCTGCATTTGACCTTTGTACTTAATGTTTATTGCTTTATTATGACGATGAATTCGAGTTAGCATAGTTCTGTTAGCTCAGCTAGCTACTTCCCTAGTGCAAAAAGTTTTGTAATTCAGTGTACATGTGTACGTTATGCACAAGGTATACATGTCATGTGTATGTATGCAATGCATGTGAGTCTATGTGTACCTCTGTGTATGTGTTTGTGTACATGTGTGTTTGCATTTGTGTGTGCATGTATGTGGTGCTTGTGTGTGCAAGTGTGTGCATTCATGATGGAACACACTGTGTGTTTTAATAAAGTCCTTACATAGTTGCTGAAGGATATCTCCCACAACTGGTATGATAAATCTTACATTTTGTTAGTGTTCTCTGCTCTTTTTCTTTATTCCTCCTAAACTCCATGTCTTTCTGATGATTCTCGAATATCTCATCCACCACTTTACCTAGCTCTAGAGGCCACATGTTCACACAAGATTATCTACATTTAACAGAATAATCATTTCAAGACCAAATAACCAATCAAGAAGAATTCCCTTTTATCAAAATCCCAATTGTCCTGATTACTACAAAATATTAACTACAGAGAATACAGTATATAAAGTTATTACAATAATAATATAATACTTGTATTGAACTGAATTCCACAATCTTCCAAAGAGATCAATAGAACAACCCTATCATCCTTGGACAATCTTTACATACGTAGCAATATCCCAAAACACAACAGTCTTCATGTGTACTGTTCCATTAAACTCTCACAAGCTTACTGGGCACACCCTGGTGATATCTTTACTTTTAGCCATCTTCTAACAGATGAGCATTCCTCTTCACCCTCATCACTATCTGTAGGAGATGGAGGGAAAGGTCACTCTTACACCTAACAGGTCATAGTGAGTAAAATATTGCACCTGAAACTGTAGTCTCGTCATGATGTCTAACTAACAAACTAGCCATCAGAGAAACTAGTGGAAGTTTGTAATTTTGAGTTTTGTTAGTGCTTGATAATTATGATGAAGTATAGAGTGATAGATTTCACTAAAAGTGTAAAATTGTTTCTGGAGTAGAATGTAAGACTGTTAGTTATGTGTAGTACCATTACCAAATATGACTACAGACTATAATAACGAAGTAATTATCTATAAATCAGTGTTATGACAACAGAGATCATGTGAATTTTATATCTGTAGCTAGTATACATTCAATTTTGTTAAACTCTCTTTTAGACAATGACTTCTAACTCAACTAAAGACTATGACTACAAGTTTACATCTGAACCAGATGATGCTCTAAAGTGTGTGATCTGTTCATCGGTAGCTAAGGATCCATGGCAACATGGAAAGTGTGGCAGGCTATTCTGTAAGGAGTGTATAGACAAGAATGGAAAAGACAAGCCTTGTCCTAGCTGCTGGATGGAACAACCACAGTACTTTGAAGACAATAGAAGTAAGTACAACAACTTTTTTCTCTTCTTTGATTCTCTTCTTCTTTCATATTCTCTAGGTATGAGAGATATCAGAGCTCTCTCTGTGAAGTGTGATAATGTTGAGAGAGGGTGCCAAAAGGAGGGAACTCTTGGTACATTAGAGGAACACATGGCTGTGTGCCAGTTCACTCCAGTTCCCTGCCCCTATCAATGTGAAGAAATACTGCTCCTTCGAAAAGATTTAGACCACCACATAAATAACGAATGTCCAAACAGAGACTATAAATGTGAGTATTGTGGAAAGAAAAGTACGTACATTAATATAACACGGATCCACAACAGAGTATGTGGTGAGAAAATAGTTTCCTGCCCTAATGAAGGCTGCACTGAAACCATTAAACATCACATGACTAAAGATCATGTTGAGAATGACTGTGAGTATACTGAGGTGTCATGTAAATATGCAAACATTGGATGCGAGATAAAATTGAAGAGAAAAGATATGAGAGCACATGAAGAAGATGACAAGATCCACCTCCACCTAGCACTAGGTGCTGTGATGGAGTTAAAAGATAAAAACATACAACTGCAAGACACCAGCTTACAGCTACAAAAAAACCTGCAAGATACTAACTTGCAGCTTCGAGACAACATCTCACAGCTTCAAGACACCATAGGTAGATTGGAGTATGGTCTGCAATTAGCCAACTATAAAATTCAATTCTCATCAAAAAAGAGAAAGGTATGGAAAGAACAAGAAATTATTTTAATGACCTTCAAACTAACAGATTACCAAAATAAAGAGGAGAACGATGAAGAATTCAAGTCACCATCCTTCTACACCAATCCAGAAGGATACCACATGTCTGTTGAAGTGGATGCCAATGGTAATAGTCGTGGTAGGGGAACACATGTATCTGTCCATGTACATATATTAGAAGGAAGAAGTGATTCTAAATTGAAGTGGCCATTCGTTGGAAGTGTCAAGATTGAATTACTAAATCAGATGGAAGATGACAACCATTATGTCCAAACAATACCATTTAAAGTGGAAGACAATGCACAAGTTGGATATAATTGGGGTTATGATAAGTTTATTCCTCACTCTAAGCTCAGTTATGACCCATCTAAGAGGATACAGTATCTGAAGGACGATACTCTGTACTTCAGAGTGTCTGTTAAAGTATCTGACCACAAGCCTTGGCTGGAATGCTCATGAACTTGTGGTAATAACTATTCTGTGTGCTGGTGGTTACTTTATCATAGTAATGAGTGTATTACAGTTATTACTGTAGCCAATATCTTATTTTAAGTAGATGGCAGTTTTCACAGGCACCCACTTTTTGCCCATGGCCGGAGTTTTCTTTGGTATGAACTTTCATGAGTACTGCTGGTCATCAATTAATGGCCATTGCTAGAATAATAATGCTAGCTATCAGTATACTTAGAAATGGCTGTCAATCATTTCATCTTATGAATCAACAAGACAAATGACACTCTCTAACTTTATGAGTGACACATGGTAATCTAGATGTGGGTTCAGTTGGTATGCTTCCTTTCTCTACACTCAGAGGTTAAAGGATCACATGCACACAGGATATAATCTAGAGAACAGCTCACCTATAGGCAAAACTAACAGGTGACTCTAAAAATTGTCAGAAAAGTTCTGGATGTAATAATGCAGCAATAAAAATGCGAGTGTATAAACCACATGAATCATTCATGACAGTTCATCTCTCTCTTCTTTTATGAATGTGTAAATGATGACAGTTCATCTGTCAAGTGTTCTGTCCTCCAATACCACAACCCTGCCCCAAATGATGTAATTTTAGTGATGTCATGCAAAAATACAACCATAAAACGACAAACATAACATTTGATTGGCAACACCTAGATAATTTATAAAACCTGCTCATTATTTAATTTCCAGTTATTAATATAATTAGCTAATTAGTGACCGTATGATGCCTATTTAATAATATAATTATGAATAATAATAGTAAACATTTTTGACACACCCCCATCTTTAGTTAATAATGTCTTCTAACTATAATATTGATTACAAGTTCACATCTGAACCAGATGACGCTCTAAAGTGTGTGATCTGTTTTGCAGTGGCTAAGGATCCATGGCAACATGGGAAGTGTGGCAGTCTATTCTGTAAGGCATGTTTAGACAAGAATGGAGAAGGCAATCCTTGTCTTAACTGTGGGATGGAACAACCATAGTACTGTGAAGACAATAGAAGTAAGTACAATGACTTTCTCTTCAATTTTCTTCTTAAAAGATTTAGACCACCACATAAACAACGAATGTTCGAACAGAGACTGTGGATGTGAAGGGCACATTTGTTAATATAACTATGCTGTATAGAGAAAATAATTCCCTGCCTTAATGAAGGCTGCACTGAAACCATTAAACGTCATACCATTGAAGATCATGTTAAGGATGACTGTGAGTATACTGAGGTGTCATGTAGATATGCGAACATTGGATGTGAGGTAAAATTGAAGAGAAAAGATATGAGAACACATGAAGAAGATGACAAGATCCACCTCCACCTAGCACTAGGTGCTGTGGTCGAGTTAAAAGATAAAAACAACAATTGCAAGACACCAGCTTATAGTTGCAAGACACCAGCTTACAGTTGCAAGACACCATCTCACAGCTTCAAGACACCATCTCACAGCTGCTTGACACTGTCATGAATAGATTGGATTATGGCCTACAATTAGCTAATCAGAACATGCAGTTAGTCAAGGAAAGGCAGAAGTAGCTGTAGGCTGTTATTTAAATCCTCCCTGGAATAAAAAAGAAATTCCTTTAATGACCTTCAAACTAGAAGATTATCAATTTAAAAGGAATAATGGCGTAATATTCACATCACCATCCTTCTACACCAGTCCAGGGGGTTACCACATGGCTCTTCAAGTGTATGCTAATGGTTATGGTGTTGGTGAAGGGAGAAATGATTCTAAATTGAAGTGGCCATTCATTGGAAGTGTGAAGATTGAATTACTAAATCAATATAAAGATAGTGACCATTATTTGAAAGTAGTATCACTTGATGAGAGGCATAATGCAAGAGTTGGACATTTTTGGGGTAATCCTCAATTTATTCCCCACTCTAAACTCAGACCTGATGACAGTAGTGAACATTACCTGAAGGACAACACTCTATACTTCAGAGTGTCAGTTAGAGTGTCTAGTCACAAGCCTTGGCTTGATTGTACAGCAGAGTAAGATAAGTCCTCATCAAGCACTGAACTATCACTTATGAATGCTTATTCCATTTGAGTAGAGCCTAGTGTTTTCACTGTAACTGAAGATAGGGACCAAAAAAAAAAAAAAAAAAAAAAAAAATAAGTATTATTTTTTAATAAATGGAGATATTATAAAGAGTAGAACAAGTCTGTGGCTTTAGAAGATGGAGATTTATTGTAAGAGAAAGTTGTGTCAGACTAAATAGGAATAATTCTGATAGTCCAAGGATTGGATATTCCCAGAGACCACTGTCAGTGTTAGCTACACTGACACGGGCTATTTCTGAGTTTGTGAGAGGACTGGACCAAGTCAAGAAGATTCAGTAGAAGGTGACAACTATCTCAGCCATGCTAGACCACACCTATTATTTTGCTATACTAGCATATAAGGCCCAGTACACAGCAAAGCTGGAACTTACAATGACTATACTGATGGTTGTCTTGTGGTGATGTGAAGAAACACATAGCTAATTATTAGTGCTTTTAGCTCAACTGCCAAAGTAGGTGGGTGTAAAAAGTTGACGCAGGCACTCTAATATTGACAAAATTAATAGGGTAGGGCTATAACTAACTAGCCATGACTATCAGTCTAAATTTTGTGAAATAAGTTTGGCTTTACACAGGCAAACTTGCACAAGGTCACGTGTTCCTGGCAGTTCCACACCTCATTTCACAGGAAGAACTCCAATATCTCTCTCAGCTACCTGCAGAAGGGATGAGACAGTGTAGCTACTAGTAGTTACTCAAAGTACTGTATTTTTTCCATCCTGCAGTTAGGACAAGGCTTACCCTAACATAGCCAAATTCAAACAAAAGGGGCTTCTGCAGTTGCTGGTATTAATGGTCACCTCCTCTCACATAATTTTGTAAACAGATGTGATGGGTGGTTCAATTGTCCCCACCCTTCCAGCTCAGCTGGTTGAAGTTTAAAGAATAATCTCTCTTGTAGTGCTCCTCTTCAAAACAGAGATAGCACTGGTTTCTTCTTGGTGGTCTTCTCTGTGATTGCTGGTATCTACCTGTCCCTTTAGTAGCTGATTTACTTGAAGTTTCATTTCGTTGCTCCAGGCATTTTGGCAATTTGGCAATTCTTTCTTGCAGTTTTGTATATAAGGTAGTTTCAGGATTGCTGCTCACAACATTTACAGTATCATGTGGCATCGCACCACTTTTCAGGGTATTGAGCCTTAATGCTTCTTTATATTATAACATCAGTTGCTCAAATGTATTGGATGCAACAAGACTTTAGATAGTTAGCTAATCCTGTTAGGAATTGCTGATGAAAGATGATAGATTTAGGTCTTTATCCGGAAAAGTCTGTGTGAAAAGCTTCTTCAGCTCTGATGCAAAGTCAACAGCTTTCTCATGTGTTCCTTGAGACCGTTCATTGAATAGTCTTGATGCCATTAAGCGTCTCTGTCAATGCCAGCTTTCTTTTTGAGTGCAGCTTTGAGTGTTTTGAGATCTGCTTTGTCATCATCTCCCAGATCCAAATAATAGTCAAGGAGCTTGCCTCTCAGTAGGGCTGGGAAGACAGCAAGCTGCTTTCTGGCATCCCATTCCTTGACAGCTGCCGCCAGTTCAAACCTTGTGTACAGTCATCTCTGGTAATAGTATCTCAAGCTGTGTCATCTTGTTCTCTGAAATCCAACCTCTGACACGGACTAGCTAACAAATACAGACTAGAGACAAATGTTTAATATTATAACAGCCAACTATGAACAGCGCACGAGTAAATTAGAATATTTATAATGTGTCTGTGCATAGGTGGAGGAAGCCATTTGCTTTGGGGGGGTGGGGGTTAGCTAGCTAGTTAAAATACAATTATAAAAAAAGGATTGTCTTCTTTCGTCAGCTGATTATAAAGAAAGAGGAAATTTCGTTTAGGCTTCGTGAAGGTGACAAGCAATCATTCATCTAGATCAGTAGTGTTAGCCATGCCTATAGCTATTTGGTCAGCAAATGCTGTGTATGTGGCACTTTCTGATCTCTTCATTTCACGGTTGTAATAGCTACTAGGCATGGATGATGGTGATTCAGCCAAATTTTTAGGAGGAAGGCAATGCCCCCCCCCCTCCCCAATATTTTTGTGGGGGCTTCCCCCTCTGCTCCCCTCCATTCCTCTCCTCCATTCCTCCGTCTATGCTAGTATGCAAAACAATTTTTATTGAATCACCTATAGCCACTGTGTGAATGATGTCACCATGAACTTTGACCTCGCAGAATATCCTTTGATCCTCCAAGGACTAGGGTGGCCCAAAAACTCATAATAACCCTTGTACAGTATCTTATGATCTTTGTATTTATCAACAATTGACTTTGGCATCAGTCTTACCCTAGACAAGCTTTTGGTGAGGGGAGTTAGTGTATTGAACTTTGAACATCAGTGCATTTTTGAATCTTTAAAAATACTTCAAAAATACTATTTCTGAATTTATTCTAATATCAGCATTATTTTCTTTTTAAATAATGCTTTGGATTGCATTAGGATTAGACAAGATTTGGTAGCCCTGCTTTTTATAAAAATATTTATTAATGATAGCAACAATTATTGTTGTTGTTATTATTATGGTAAAATGATAATAGTGTGGTTGATGAAAATTAATGTTCTGCAACAATGAATTAACGAATGATTATTAGTGTTGGAGAAGCTGAGCTCTAGCCTGAGAGTAGTTTCTTTCCTGATAGATGACCTTTGTTACCTCGAGTGAATTTGCTCCAGCAGACTGCAATAAGGAATGGTCATGTGGTTTAAACCGTAGCCATCTTGCTTTTACAACATAGGTGTCTGTTAGCTACTTCATATATTTCTATATGAAACAAGGACATAGCTGCTTCAAGCAGCCTTGAATCTCAAAACCAGTACCCCATTCTTAATAGCTAGCCTACATCATACATATTATAACTATACATAATCAAATGAGTATACTTTACCTTTCAATACATGCTTTGATCTTTGACAGAACACGTGTATGTAGTTTCTTTTTGTCCTTAAAATTCTTAAAAATGAATCTTAACCCTATAGACCCCTTGCCTCAGTGGGTGCGGCAATGAATGTCACATGCAGTGACACACCCTTAACTCGCGCGTGTAGGGCAAAAGATTTTAGGCTGTTAGTAAAGACTTCTGAGTATTTCCTATTGCTGGACTTAAAGCAGTATTTACAGAAGTCGAAAATAGATTAGTAGGAATTAGCTACCTGACCCATATATTATAGCAGAAAACCAGTACTTGGATGATGGTAGCAGATGACCTAACTTAGATTCTATATGGAAGTTAAAACTAGCCCTTAGACTCTATATGGAAGTTAAAACTAAAGCCTATAACTATTTCTTTAATGGATATATGTCGGGACAGTATTGTAGATAAAATTTTATTACTGTAAATTGTAAAACTAAAGTTGTGATAAAGCAGCTAAAGCTTCATAGGATGGAAGTCCTGTGTAAAATCAGGTCTTGTCACAGCTACCATCCAGCATGGCTGCAGGACTCTTATTTTTCCTCAGCCAATCAAGTTGATGCTGCACAATCACTTCTTCCTTAAATTCATCAAGAGTTTCTTCAGGGGTCTGAACTGTTTCTCTAAGCATCTCTACCAAAGTACATCACTTGGGTAGTTAGCTAGTAGCTACTGCTTTGTCCTCTGAGCAATATAATTAGCAACATTCAGTGTGACCAATGCTTGCTTCAACTTGATCACTCTGTTCTTGTCTTCTCATTAACCTTTCATATCTTCCCAGTCTTTGATCACTACTAGCCCGTGCACTCTTTGTGAATGCAAATATCAATAATCTAACATGAAGGTTTCCCTGCATATAATTATATAGAAACTGTAGCTAAAACACAAATAATGTACTTAGATACAAACCAACAGCTAGTTAGATAGATAGCTACATTGAACAAATGAAATGAGCAATACAAACTCTGCAGTGAAAAGTTAGGCTGCCATCCTACCCGTTAAATAGTATCGACCTAGGCCTTTTTTCTGTCAGGATCAATAAAATCTTCACTCCTTTCGCTTTGCTGCAATGCTCAGTGTAGCCAATAGCATAGCAACTTGATGGCATTATCAGATCTCCATAAAGACCAAGCTTCTTTTTGCCCCTACACGAAATAAATCACGTGATCATTGATTAGCCACACCCTCTAGAGAGGCAAGGGGTCTCTATGTTTATGTAGTTGACATAAGCTGCAGAAGTAGCTATTTGACATACCAAGCTTATTGCTGTACAGCTTCACAATTGGCTCACTAAGTCTACAGCTGTTCGTAATCCAACACATGCACACCATCAGATAAGACTGAGCCAAAACCAAAGATTACATTTATTACCTTCTCTTTTATCTATAATATATGGCCAAAACTAACATGCTTCCGGGGGGCAAAGTTTATTGTGACATCCTTCACACGCTTGATCACACGTGGCAAAATCTTACCCCCCCAGATCAGAGCCAGCCAGAGGTCTGCTGTAGTTAATAGCATCGGTTACTACGTAAACCGTAAGTGCATGCCGGAGCCTCGAGTGCATGATCGAGGTATCATCACTATAGTTAAGAGCACGTGCTAGACTATACTCAATTTTTTTGTGCGGAAGTGTACCTTTTCCTAGCTAGCTATAGGTACGGTCATTCTCTAGCTAGCTAGCTCTAGCTCTCTCTCTAAGCGTATAACCAGTGATCACGTGATATATAATATTATGATGTGTGCCAATTATAGGCCTGTTTAACAGCAATTCCCCCCCAACTTTTGACTAATGAGTATTATGCAGGCATAATAGCCTCAGGCCTAGTGCCAAGCAAATTAATGAATGGGTCTAAAATCAGGGGAGATGGAAGATGACTTGTGAGGTAGGGATGCTGCAATTCACTGTCACAGGAGGGGGAGAAATTATGCAAGGCTACAACAATAATAATTCTGAAAACATTCCAAAGTAATTAACTCTTCTGGATTAGCTAGTGGAAACCAAATCAAGTTTGTCAGTTTTGTCCTTATGAATAATTATGCAACAGAAACATAATTAGTTGTGCTTATGAGGTATGTTTTAAGCCTCCATAAAGTATGCCATTGCTATAGCCTCAAAAAAGTAGGGGTGCTGGACCACTCTTTGAACCCCACTTTCCTACCCCTCTGATAATATACATTCCTGTTTGACACACCCTCATTTAGACAATGGCTTCTAACTCCACTAAAGACTATGAGTACAAGTTCACAACTGAACCAGATGATGCTCTAAAGTGTCTGATCTGTTTGTCAGTGGCTAAGGATCCACGGCAACATGGGAAGTGTGGCAGGCTATTCTGTAAGGAGTGTATAGACAAGAATGGAGAAGGCAAGCCTTGTCCTAACTGTAGGATGGAGCAACCACAGTACTTTGAAGACACCAGGAGTAAGTATTCTAACTAATAGCTACACCTTTTCCTTGCTCTGTGTGTTTGCAGGTAAGAGAGATATTGGAGCTCTCCCTGTGAAATGTTACATCTGGAGTAAGTGCGAATGGCAGGGAACTGTCAGTACATTAGAGGAACACATGGCCATGTGCAAGTTTGCTTTAGTTCCTTGTCCCAATCTGTGTAAAACCAAACTTATTCGAAAGAATTTAGACTCTCATTTAAATACCAGATGTCCGAATAGAAATTATAGCTGCCAATATTGTGGAGAAGAAGGCACATATGCCACTATAACACAGATTCATGACAAAACCTGTAGAAAGAAGGTAATTTCCTGTCCTAATAAAGGTTGTACTGAAACCATGCAACATTTGATATGTAGCTAAATGAGTATGCTGAGGTGTCATGTAAATATGCAAACATTGGATGTGAGGTAAAGTTGAAGAGAAAAGATATGAAAACACATGAAGAAGATGACAAAATCCACCTCCACCTAGCACTAGGTGCTGTGGTTGAGTTAAAAGATACTATAGACAAACTGGGAGATTTGTTAAAGAAGAAAGACAAGAAAGAACCAGAGATGTTCAAAATAACAGACTATGCAAAGAAAAGATTTAACGATGAAATGTTTACATCACCATCCTTCTACACCAGTCCAGAAGGATACCACATGTCTGTTATAGTGTATGCCAATGGTGTTGGTGGTGATAGGGGAACACATGTATCTGTATTTGTACTCATATTAGAAGGAAGAAATGATTCTAAATTGAAGTGGCCATTCATTGGAAGTGTCAAGATTGAATTACTAAATCAGTTGGAAGACAACAACCATCACATCAAAATAGTATCATTTAAAAAACAAAACAATACACAAGTTAGATCTTCTCTGGGTTATCCTCAGTTTGTTCCTCACTCTAAGCTCTGCCACAGCCCATCCAACAACACACAGTACCTGAAGGATGACACTCTGTACTTCAGAGTGTCAGTTGAAGTACCCGACCACAAGCCTTGGCTGGAGTGCTCATGAACTTGTGGTAATAACTAATAATGTGTACTAGTAGTTAGTCAGTTATCATTCATTATGGTACGAGTTGTTAGATAGCTTAATGTGTGACAATAAAATCAATATCCGGAATTATAATAATAGCTGTTATAAAAGAGAAATTGAAGTGGCCATTCATTGGAAGTGTCAAGATTGAATTCATACTAAATAGCTATAGTGACATAATATCACTTGGAACGAGACATGATGCAAGAGTTGAATATAGTAAATTATCAAGGATTAGAGAATCCCAGAGACTACTGTCAGAGTTAGCTACACTGACACAGGGGCTATGTCTGAGTTAGTGAAAGGACCTGACCAACAGAAGATTCAGTAAAAGTGACTGGGATGGACAAAGTTAACAGCTATGCTAAACTACACCTACTGACCACACCTATTATTTTGCTGTGCTAGCCCAGTGCACAGCCCATTGGAACCTTACAACCACTTGAACAACTATGCTAATGGTCTTGGTGATGTGAAAGGAATACAGCAAGTTAGATAAATAGCTAAGTGTAAACATAAAGCTCACGTGACTGAGGTAGCTAGCTAAACTACTTCATATGACACATTATCCCAGCACACAAAAAGTACCTTGTATGATAGCTAGCTATGAATTTATTAGAATCATGATATGTGATTCAATTGTGGTAACTCTCATGTTGTTCACAGTAGAGATAAATGGTATTGCAAGTTCACACATCTGAGCCAGATGATGCTCTAAAGTGTCTGATCTGGGTAAGGATCCATGGCAACATGGAGACTATTCTGCAAGGAGTATAGCTATAAAAAAGAATGGAAAAAGCTGCCTTGTTCTAACTGCAAGATGGAACAACCACAGTACTTTGAAGACATCAGGAGTAAATATTCTAAATAGCTACATTGCCTCATCTCTTTTCCTTGCTCCACTCTGCAGGTAAGAGAGACATTGGAACTCTCTCTGTGAAATGTTACATCAGGAGAAAGTGTGAATGGCAAGAAACTGTCAGTACATTAGAGGAAATGTGCAAGTATGTTCTAGTTCCCTGTCCCAATCTGTGTAAAGCCGAACTTATTCGACAGAATACTGTAGAAACCATAGCTACCAATATTGTGGAGAAGGAAGTACATAGGTACCTATAACACAGATTCATGACAAAACTTGTAGCTAGAAAGAAGTTATTTTAACACTTCAATACCAAACTTCATGTAAAATTACAAAGGTGAGTATACTGAGGTGTCATGTAAATATGCAAACATTGGATGTGAGGTAAAGTTGAAGAGAAAAGATATGAGAGCACATGAAGAAGACGATCCACCTCCACCTAGCTCTAGATGCTGTGGTCGAGTTAAAAGATGCTGTAAACAAACTGGAAGAATTGCTAAAGAAGAAAGGTAAGAAAGAATCAGAGATGTTCACTATGCAAAGGAAAAAATTTTACAATGAAATACATCACCATCATTCTATACCAGTCCAGAGGGATAGCTACCACATCTCTTTTCAAGTGGATGCCAGTGGTATGGTGAAGGAACACATGTAGCTATCTGTATTTGCACACTAGTCAGCCATCCCAGTCACTAGTCAACCATTCTATGAACTATCCCAGCCACTTCCTTGTCAATATTTCCAACCAATTCAGTAATGTTACTTTGCTGTGTACTCCAGCCAAGACTTGTGGTCAGATACTTTTAACTGACACTCTGAAGTACAGTGTCACCCTTCAGGTACTGGATGGGTTGTAACCGAGTTCAGAGTGAAGGATAAACTAAGAATACTCCCAAATTGTGCATAATTGTGTTCCATATTCATAGGCGGAGGAAGATGGTTTACACTGGGGGGGCACCAAGGTGTTACAGATAAACCTAGACCACTGAATATTATGTAGCTATTTTGCTTAATATTAAAAGTTACCAAAAATTTTTTGTCCATGCTGATTTAAATTCTTTAGCTATTTGTTCTATATCAATATTGTCAATTTTGTCTTTGTGACTGTTCAGTACCATAGGATGATTGAGTGACTACTGAGACATGCTTAATGAACGTATGTTTTTAGCCACCTAAGCATACTAAAACTTCTTCTGCTGTTGCTGTAAAGATTGGGATCATGAAATAAATTCTCACAAGTTTATAAATTTCCCAAAAGAATGACTTGCTATTGGCAACTACAATAAGCATTTCAGCAATAGTTTATACACTTGTGACCTTTGTAATAGCTTTATTAGTCTGATTGCAGATCTGGAAGCATGCTCAACTCTGTTTTAAGATGAGAAAAGTCAATGTAAGCAACAACTGGAATGCCATTCCTTTGCTGGCCGAGAAACTGAACTTTGATCTTAGACCAATGTGGCCTCACTACTTTGAGAACAACCTTGATTTTCAACCAATGTAGCCTCATTGCTTTGCCACCATAAGTAACAGATGGAGCACCATCTTGCAAGTCCAAACTTGTCTCCTCTCTGAGTCAACACTAAGAGATTCCATCACCATAGCTAATAATAATGAGCAAAATAGCTAGCTAGCTACGTAGAAGCTGAAATTTACCTTTCACTCCTCACACTCTTTCTGCTAAATTGATCTTTGAGACATGGCTTTCAGCTACACCAGCACATATCAAGCACATGGTAGCATGGTCATTATTCGTACTTTGTACATGCTAACCACCTTGAAAACAAAGTGTGAAGGTCATGTACTCTATAAAGAACTGTGTACACTACATACAACATGGGAGTAGCTAAAAGTGAAAGGTGACAAGGTCATTTCAAGGGGGGGCACAAATGATCTAAAAATTTTCAAGGGGGGGCACGTGCCCCGGGTGCCCCGGTGGTTCCTCCGCCTATGGTATTGTTTTGATGTGATGGTTGCCATCTTCCAACTATAGTAATTCAATCCAATGAATGGCCACTTCATTTCTTCCTTCTAATAATTATGTGACTGATTTATGTGACTGATGGTGGACTAGTGACCAGGATAGTATTATTATAGCTAAGTAGCTCAACATGCTGTATGTTGATGTCTAAACTAAGTACCAGCTTAGGTCTATATACACTAAAGAGGTGGAGCAGACTAGTTGTGAGGGATACCACCTGGCTATAGGAACAGTAATAGTTATGGTGAAGAAACACTTGTCTGAATTCACTCACATAACACAATCAAAAACTCAAATTTCTTTGGTTCCTATTCTGGCCCAGCTTTGCAGCCAATTACAAAAGTCATGTTGCAAGAGCAAGAAGTGTTGAAATTAATTCCCTTACAGCCAGTAATTAGACAAGTCCTTAAACTGCATCCTCCTCACTAATATATCCTCACCACTAAAATTTGATAGTGATAGCTCCTCCACTCAAACAGTCAATTCTTCAATTTGACTAGAGGGCCTCTTTCTGCAGGTTTGTCATTTTAATGGACACAAGAGGGGGAGGGGATAGATGGAGTTTTCAGGCTTTCCTTCTTTGTTCTACTCTACTATGATGGAGACTTGGTTGTATGACCAGAATTTTGAAGCAGGGTACAGAATTTTTAGGAAAGACAGAAGTTCTCACGGAGAAGGTGTTTTACTTGTGCCCCCTCCACCCCCCCCCTGCCTCTGATGATCACTGGCTTCAAAAGATTGCCTAATAATTATTATAGTCTCAGAGAAACTGGTGAAGTTTGTAGTTTGAGTTTTGTTAGCGTTTGATATGGCAGATAGTAATAGTATCTAGAGTACAAAATCATTCCTTACTTAGAATGTAAGTCTCATAATGTGTAACATTCTATCTACGTATCACTACTAAAACTAAACAGAGATAGCCATGCATGACTAATAATAATAATACGTAGTGTTGTGATAATGTATTTATTAGGCTATGTTCAGGCCTATGGTTAGGTCTAGGTGAGACTCACTGAGTACACAGAGGAGTAGCCAGGAATTTTTACGCACTGAGGCAGGAGATAGGGTTGGATTTTGTGACCACATAGCTGGCCATCTAGGGGAATCTGGGGGCAGGGAATTTAAGACCTCTTTGACTCAATCTGGTGGCATCAGGCTCTCTCTGCGGGAAAAGTAAAAGAGAGCCTGGTGCATATAGACTGCACATGAAGGATGAATGCCCCTTCCCAGCCCTCATTAAATGAAACCCTGGTAATGGCAAGTTCCTATTGGTGCTATAGTGCCAGGAGACAATGTAAATGGCTGCAAAGCAGTGATGCCTCTTCAATAAACATTGAAGTGCAAAGGTCAAATGCAGATGGGGGGTGGGGCGCTCCTAAAATGGGTGTGGTATGGAGGTGTAGCTTCCCGTCCCGGATTTTGAGTTGGTAACTACATATGAGATACACTCTCTGTTAGATAATGGAAGACTATGATTACATGTTTACCTCTGAACCAGATGATGCTCTAAAGTGTCTGATATGTTTGTCAGTGGCTAAAGATCCATGGCAACATGGGAAGTGTGGCAGGCTATTCTGTAAGAACTGTATAGACAAGAATGGAAAAAGCAAGCCTTGTCCTAACTGCAGAATGGAACAACCACAGTACTTTGAAGACACCAGGAGTAAGTATTCTAGCTAGTAGCTATGCTGTCTCATTCGTTTTCCCTGCTCTGTGTGTTTGCAGGTAAGAGAGATATTAGAGCTCTCCCTGTGAAATGTTACATCTGGAGTAAGTGCAAATGGCAGGGAACTGTCAGTACATTAGAGGAACACATGGCCATGTGCAAGTTTGCTTTAGTTCCTTGTCCCAATCTGTGTAAAACCAAACTTATTCGAAAGAATTTAGACTCTCATTTAAATGCCAGATGTCCGAATAGACACTATAGCTGCCAATATTGTGGAGAAGAAGGCACATATGCCACTATAACACAGATTCATGACAAAACTTGTAGAAAGAAGGTAATTTCTTGCCCTAATAAAGGTTGTACTGAAACCATGAAACGCTTCAAGACTACATTTCATGTAATTTACAAATGTGAGTATACTGAGGTGTCATGTAAATATGCAAACTTTGGATGCAAGGTAAAATTGAAGAGAAAAGATATGACAACACATGAAAAAGATGACAAGATCCACCTCCACCTAGCACTAGGCGTTGTAGTTGAGTTAAAAGATACTGTGGTTGAATTAAAAGATGCTGTAGACAAACTGGAAGATTTGCTAAAGAAGAAAGACAAGAAAGAATCAGAGATGTTCAAAATAACAGACTATGCAAAGAAAAGATTTAACGATGAAATGTTTACATCACCATCCTTCTACACCAGTCCAGAAGGATACCACATGTCTGTTATAGTGTATGCCAATGGTGTTGGTGATGATAGGGGAACACATGTATCTGTATATGTACACATATTAGAAGGAAGAAATGATTCTAAATTGAAGTGGCCATTCATTGGAAGTGTCGAGATTGAATTACTAAATCAGTTGAAAGATGACAGCCATTATATCCAAACAGTACCATTTGAAAAACAAGACAATGTACAAGTTGGAAATGGTTGGGGTTATCCTCAGTTTATTCCACACTCAGAGCTCAGTCACAACCCATCCAACAACACACAGTACCTGAAGGATAATACTCTGTACTTCAGAGTGTCAGTTAAAGTACCTGACCACAAGCCTTGGCTGGAATGTCCGTGAACTTGTGGTTAGGTATGGTAGTAGTCAGTTACTGTAGTAGTGTATACAGCTTAATGTGTGATAATACAATTTCATAAACACCCACTTCCTGCCACACCCACCCAATCTACTTTATGTCTTAGTAAGTGGTGCTGATTCACCTGTTGATGGCCCACACAGGTAGAATGATAATGAAGGTGCTATCAGCTACTCAGACAGGGGTAGGTAAAAAGTAGGAGGGGTGCATGAATTTTTGGACATGAGTATAGTTTAATTATGAAAGATGCTAGCTAGCTATTTAAAAATAGCCAAAGTGGCTGAAGTAATTGAAACAACTAGATAGAGTCTCAAAAGCTTGTGTATCATCTTTATAATAGCTCCTTTGGAAGTAATCTTAGTCAAATCTCTTGTCTGCACTGGAATAAAAAGTCTATTTGCATTCACTTGTCACCTCGAATATTCATCGTAATTCACTCACCGATCTCCACCATTCAGGCTCCAATCTACAGCTAATTTGATGTAGATTCTTATGATATGTTTTCTTTGGTGCTATCCCTTACCAGTCTAAAGTTAGCTGTATGTCCCATAAGGAAAGTATGAAGCATGCCATTGACCACATGAAATTTCGTGGGCGGTAGTAATCAAGAGTTAGTGTGCAGTAGCTACAAAGCTAGAAATGTTTAGTTATCAACATTAATTTAATCATTGTCATTGACATTGTTGGGGTAGGTGGAAAAGATAACTGCAATTACTCTAGGTCAATACGCGGCTTCCCTCCAGTTTACCAAAAGCCATAAGAATGTTATTAATTGATTTAGTGACACACTACTACGTAAGCTTACTCAACCATGCACAGCTAGCTACTTTCTACGGTGGGCGGTGGCCCTTAAGGTCACTCGCTGCGTCACCCTTACAGCGTACCGCGCATCACCCTTACAACGCACCGCGTCACCCTCACAGCGCAATCTCACCCTCAATAATAATAATAATAATGATAATACACAGACCCCCTTGTAAACCTATAGTGTGCTTGCTTTAAGAGCTTTCTCTTTCAGTTTGTCTCCATTCTTTGGCATGTCAAGTGATGATCCTGAAATAGACAGTAAGTTGATTATTTTGGTGGCATAGCTACTTGGCTAGCTAGCTTCACTATTGGTCACCCTCTGCTATAACTGCCTATATTGAGATGGTCACTTTGAAGAGGTATACACAGTTCATCCACTTGGCTGTTTATAGAGGAGATCTGCTTATAAGCTTTAATCATGATCATCAGTGGTGTGGTTAAATATTAACTCTCCTGTGTACTGGGAGCTAACTTTGGGAAATGACCTACTCAAAAAGAACTAGAAGAATACCAGTAAAAGTTAGAGAAATAACTTTGTAGTTAAAATTTCGAAGTTTGTTTCATGAATTGTTATGCTTATAGGTAATGTATAAGGCATTATTGGAATCAGCACAATAGGTTGTCAGTAATACTGGCATATCTCAATCTAGGGCATCATGTCTCAGTCAGGTAATAAAATCTATTGGTAGCTAGCTACCAGTGGCGTAGCCAGGATTAAACATGTGGTAGGGCACCAGTAGGGCACTGACCTATAGACTAAACTGCTCACTAAGGACTATCAATCTTTTACCAGATTCAGCTAAAATTATGGCAGATAGTGGTAGGGCACTAAGAGAGTTTGGTAGGGCATGTGCCCTAAATGCCCCTATGTAGCTACGCCACTGCTAGCTACTATGATAGTGAAGAAGATTATTTTAACAATGATTGTCTGAGCACAATTAGTTGCATTTTTGTAATATGTCCTGGTTAAAAAAAGGTTACATAGTGCATGTCCCCTCACAGGTGATGATCCATGCATGATGCTCACTTGTAACAACTGTGGTCTCAAGGCTTCACTCACCTATTTAATGCACAGTATTTCCTAGGACCAGTTACATTCCCATGCACAATGATCATTGTTCTCACACAGAATGAGATTAATAAACCAAACTGTAATATTGGTTACCATGAAATATAATCATAATGTATAAGACACAGATGATGATTATAAACTACTGGTGTTGAGAATAGGTGGTGGCATCGATTAAAAAGAATTTATCAGATCAAGGTCTGTAGGATTATAACTAGTTGATCATTTTATGGTATACATCACTTATAGTCATGTCAGGGTCCTAATTTTTGATGACAAACTGAAACCTTATGAATTTACAATAGATTAAAGGATGATTTACATGAATAGGATGTTTTAAACGTAGGTATTAGGTACTCTAGAAGAATCATAGCTACAAGAGTAATCCTAATTATTATTTTATCCAGCACAATGTCATGTCAAGGTATATAATTAATAGCTAGTTGAAATTACTTTATCTGTGTAGGTGTTCAATCATAAGGACTGACGGTGAGACAGAAAATTCCTCATTGGCTGCTAGAGACTAAATCATCAAATTTTCTATGTTATCAGAGATCTTAGAATTGCATAACCAAATTTTTTATCCACTTCTTAGCCTGTTTCTCATTTTTTGTACACCTAGCTGCTACTTTTACTGTGTTAAATGAATTAATTTTATTGTAATAATTATTATCTATTATTATTATTGTTGTTGTTGTTGTTGTTGTTGTTGTTGTTGTTGTTGTTGTTGTTGTTGTTGTTGTTGTTGTTGTTGTTGTTGTTGTTGTTGTTATGTGAGGGTGAGGTGGTGCGCTGTGAGGGTGACGCGGTACGTTGTGAGGGGTAATGTGGTATGCTGTAAGGGTGATGACCTTCAGGGCCACCGTAACTTTCGTACTTTCCATAGGACAGGTATCTTCTCTAGGTTAGCTAGAATGGTCACAAGAATGAATAATATTGTGCAACAAGTGACATGGTAATCTAGAAGTGGGTGAGGTGGACACGTGGCCCCTTTCCCATAGTGTTATAGTTATGAACAATAAAAGATATACTACATGTACAGTCAAATCTTTTGTTAATACAAGGATATTATCCAATAAACATGAAAATGTACGGCTCAATAACTACATAGCCATGACAATAAACAAGTGCTAGCTATACTACTCCAATCAATCAATCTTTCAGTCCAAATTGTATGGAGAAATTATATAATCTCTTTCACCTGATAGTATGTGGTTTTTCCAATTCAGAAATCCAGCCTATTTATATACCTGCAGTTGTTTTTATGATTAGTTATTGTACTGCACAATATTAACATTATTATTTCAGTGATTTTACAGATAAGGGACACTTTAGTAAGTATTAATTTTTACTCATTTTGTGTCATTTTTATAACAGCCTTGCATGGTTCTCTATTGCTACCACTATATAGTGTTTTTGAAGCTGACTTTTTTCTGTTGTACAATCTCATTAAGAAATAACACACTATAAACTGTGTCTATGCATGTGAAAAAGACAGACTTCCTTTTTTTAGGATAAAGATAATTATTATTATTACTATAGTTGACTATTAATTATGAGTCACATTACATACTTATAATTATTATTATCATCATTGTTTGCATTTATGTACCTAAATTTTATTGATGTCAGATGACATAAAAATTGTCAAGACTCTTTCTAGCTACAGAGTCTCTGGCAGCGATGAAGTTACACACTGCACAAAATCAAACAATTCAAAGGGCTAGCTATTATATTCTACTTAATTAGCAACTTATCTACTGTGGTTAGACTGGTTTACCACCGGCTGAAGGTCTATAGCTATATCTAAAGGTTAGGACGCTATCCCATAGTATAGGACGAAAATCGTTATCAGCTTGCCTGCGTCCTAAAAAACTGCGTCTTATAGGGATGTGTCGTATATAGGTAGAGGACGTTAATACTTTATGACAACAACGGTACAGCCGCAGTATCGTACGACCAGGGATCGTGAAATTTTTGTCTTTGATACACTCTCCGTTAGATAATGGCTTTTAGCTCAATTAAAGACTATGATTACATGTTTACCTCTGAACCAGATGATGCTCTAAAGTGTCTGATCTGTAGGTCAGTGGCTAAGGATCCATGGCAACATGGGAAGTGTGGGAGACTATTCTGTAAGGCTTGTATAGACATAGACTAAAAATCTATGGTATAGACAAGAATGAAGAAGGCAAGCCTTGTCCTAACTGCAGGATGGAGCAACCACAGTACTTTGAAGACACCAGGAGTAAGTATTGCTAGTAGCTACGCTGTCTCATTCCTTTTCCTTGCTCTGTGTGTCTGCAGGTAAGAGAGATATTGGAGCTCTCCCTGTGAAATGTTACATCTGGAGAAAGTGTGAATGGCAGGGAACTGTCAGTACATTAGAGGAACACATGGCCATGTGCCATTGCTTTAGTTCCCTGTCCCAATCTGTGTAAAGCTGAAATTATTCGAAAGAATTTAGACTCTCATACCAGATGTCCGAATAGAAACTATAGCTGCCAATATTGCGGAGAAGAGGGCACATATGCCACTATAACACAGATTCATGACAAAACTTGTAGAAAGAAGGTAATTTCTTGCCCGTTGTACTGAAACCATGCAATGCTTCAAGACTAAATTTCATGTAAATTACAAATGTGAATATTATACTGAGGTGTCATGTAAATATGCAAACATTGGATGTGAGGTAAAGTTGAAGAGAAAAGATATGAAAACACATGAAGATGACAAGATCCACCTCCACCTAGCACTAGGTGCTGTGGTGGAGCTAACTGATACTATGGTTAAGTTAAACAATACTGTAGTTGAGTTAAAAGATACTGTAGACAAACTGGGAGATTTGATAGTAGAGATGAAAGGACAGTAATTGTTATATTTGTGCTATGATTTGTTCCTCTAATGTATCTTCTCTGGGTTTGCTAGAATGGTCACAAGAATGAGTTCACATCACATAATATTAATTGTAATAAGTGACTCAAGGACATGGTATAATCTAGAAGTGGACACGTGACCCCTTTCCCATTGCCTGATAAGGTCAACCTCCCTACAAGCTTGAGACAGTGGCCTTAATCACAATTGTGTCCCTTATTCAGAGATTCCACTATCTTGGACTAACCTATGAAATTATAGCCACTAGATACCCTTTAGCTATAGGATTATCGCAGTGTGTCCTTTAATCAGAGGTTCCACTGTACATAAAAATACTTGGCATGGTATTCATGAAAATATTAAATAAAACTTGTTAAATTTTTATTATAGCAATACATGTGAAGTGTGAGATAGAGACAGAGAATATAGCAGTGGGTGGGTCTCCCACTACATACATACCTGCCATACATGGTAGTAATATTCTAGGGGTAACCTGTATGATAATGTAATGTGGTGGTAATGGGTCATAAATGAGGTAGTCTCAAACTGTGATACGTGCTTCAAAAAAGAAAAAAAAAATTGAATGAGAAGAAAAGATTAATTCAAAAACTTCCAAAAAGGAATAAATTTTTAACGGAGAAAATGTTCCTGTTGTGGAGGAGAGGAGAAAGCTAGCCACCTTACAATGCAGCTGCTCCCTCGGCCATGTTGGGTTGGTGATTGACGGAGGAGGAGGAGGAGGAGGAAGTGGATGGTCTGTTTCGTTGGAGGGAGGCGGTGGAAGTTGTACGAGGAGAAGGGTTTGAACGATAGTCTGAGAGAGAGCACTTGATATTGAGGGCGCCAGCACCACAGTCACACAAATGTCTGCATAGAAGGGGAAAATTACATACTAAACATCACATCCCACATGAGACTTAACATGTAGCATGTTGTTCACCCCTTAACCACGCCCCATGGCACTTCCCATTCATCCTAAATCCTCTACCTGTTGATTAACCCTGACCTGTCCATCAACCTGATTGACCCTAACTATACCAACCTGGTTAACTATAGCCATCTGTCCATCAAACTCCTCCTTAAACTGATTAACCCTGACTATACCCACCTGTCCCTCCTATGAAATCGAACCACATGGTCCTTGTGACAGCTCCTTATACAGTTCTCACAAATAGCCCCACTAGCTGTGATGTCACAAGTGAGGCATCGGTAGTAGTCAGCCATGGGATATGTGTTCTCCTTGGAGATGGTGAATAGACACTTGCCAAGACGCTCAGCGACATTCAGAGTTATTCTATTGCCATATTCCTTATTGCCTGATTGATGGAAGAAAGAACAAGGATAAGAGAGGAAGAACTGTGAGGAGGAAGGTAGGGGGTGGGGAAAGGAAGTAGAAGGGAAGTAAGGGAGGGGGAGGAGAATGTAAGGGGTGGAGGGAGCGAGGAGATTATATTACTAGTAGTGAACTTTAACCCTCCATGGAAATGAATATATTCTATACTCACCCGATAAACTAGTAGTGACGCCTGTTGCCAAACTGATCCCATCGAAATCATTATCAAACACCTCGTTGTCCTCAATAACCCCTCCACCTCCATTGGTAACCTCAATCCCAGCTGCCTTGCCACCAAATATCCGATTCCTCCTTAGGACAGGTCGACTACCTGAACTAATCAGGACGCCGGTAAAGGCGTTATTGAAGATATCATTCTCCTCCAATAAACCTTGTCCGGAGTTAAAAATACAAATACCGCCTTCCTTTCCACTGTAGATTTTGTTACGTCTGAGGATGGGATTTGACTCTGTCTTGATCCAGACACCTGCCAGAGCATTGCAGTAGATGTCGTTTTCAACTAGGAGTCCTTCCCCCGAGTTGTAGATCAGGACACCGCCATTTTTCCCGCCAAATATCTTGTTTTTCTGAATCACAGGATTACTACCAGTTCTGGAGAAATAAATAGGATTACAAACTGACCAAATCCATTCCATAGCAATACCATGAATAAAAAAGAACACATTTCAAGTTCCATTCCAGATCAATGTCATGTAATGAAATTTCAAGTTCTGTTCAACCAGACATTTGGAATGAGATTTTAAGTTCCATTTCAGCATTCCAAAAATGGATCTGATAGTAGATTAACCGTTACCACACCCTGACCACACCTACCTGATTTGTATTCCTGAGAAGCAGTGGTTATAGATGTCATTCTCCTCAAGGACCCCACCCCCATTGTCATAAAAATAGATTCCGACCTGTTTTCCACTATGTATACGGTTACGTCTGAGGATGGGCTGACTGCCAGTGGTGATCCACACCCCTGCGAGGGCATTTGAGTGAATCTCATTCCCTTCAATGATGCCACGCCCATTATCATGCTGGGGAAGAATAGACATAAGATAGGTCTTATGAGTTAGAAAAGATAAGTATATGAGGTATCATTTCAAGGTGTTGGAATATAGAGGTTCCACTGTATACAGTGGTGTCCTCATTTCAAGGTGTTAGAATATAGAGGTTCCACTGTATACAGTGGTGTCCTCAAGGTGTTGGAATAGAGAGGTTCCACTGTATATGGAGGTGTCCTCATTTCAGGGGGTTGGAATAGAGAGGTTCCACTATATACAGAGGTGTCCTCATTTAGAATAGAGAGGTTCCACTATATACAGAGGTGTCCTCATTTAGAATAGAGAGGTTCCACTGTATACAGGTGTCCTCATTCATAAAGGGGATGTTTTGATTACTTACAACATATATGCCACCATGAAGACCATGATGAATCTCATTATCTCTAATGATAGGGTTGCTCCCTGTCCTAATCTGCACTCCTGCCAATGTGTTTCCATGAATATTATTGTTCTCCAAGACACCACGCCCATTGGCAAAAAAGTACACACCCCCTTGCATCCCTCCATAGATTTCATTGTCCTTGAGAGTTGGGTTGCTTTCACCTGTAATCCAAACACCTGCATACGTGTTGGAAAATATCTTGTTCTTGACAAATTGACCTCTTCCCTAAAAAATAAATGATAAAGGAATTGGTAAAGGGTCACATGAACTGGTAAAGGAACTGGTAAAGGGTTACATGCACTGGTGGTAAAGGGTATTCATGAACTGCTCACACTACATACTGGTAAAGGGTCATTACCATACACTAGTAATAATTATTGTTACCTTGTCATGTACATAGACTCCTCCTGTTGACCCGTGATGAATGGAACACTTTATAATGACAGGGTTTGCCTCGTTCTTAACTTCTATACCTGCTATTCGGTTGTGATGAATATCATTTTCCTCCAATACACCCTGAAAATAACAGCAAAAGATTATCCTCCATTTATCCCTCCCTCTCCTCTCTTCCTTCCTCTCCTCCCTTCCATTCACCATTTCTCTATTCTTCTCCTGACCTTCTCTCTCCTTCCCCCCTCACCTCACTCACACACAGACATACCTGACCATCCTGGAATATAAAGAAGCCGACATCCCTGCCATGATGGATGTTGTTCCCTCTGAAGAGAGGTGAGGCGTAGTTCTTTATCCAGACCCCGGCTAGTTTGTTGTTATGAATATCGTTAGACTCAAACCGACCCTGAAACAGTTCAAAGTCCTGAGTCAATACTTCAGCATTATGATAAATACTAGTTTTCAAAACTTCTATAACTGCCATAATACGCATTCTTTCCTTGTAAAAACTTCACTATAATAATAATGGTACCTCCTGGGGCCAGATGGTGGCCAGATAATGAAAGGAAAAAAATTGTTGTAACTTTAAAAAACAGAAGGGATAGGTTTTGCTGTTTGGAGGTTACAGTGGAACTCCTCCCCTAAAATGAGGACACCTCTATATACAGTGGAATATAACCCCCTGAAATGAGGACACCTCTGTATACAGTGGAACATAACCCACTGAAATGAAGACACCTCTGTATAGAGTGGAACATAACCCCCTGAAATGAAGACACCTCTGTATACAGTGGAACATAACCCCCTGAAATGAAGACACCTCTGTATACAGTGGAACATAACCCCCTGAAATGAAGACACCTCTGTATACAGTGGAACATAACCCCCTGAAATTAGGACACCTCTGTATACAGTGGAACTCCTCTATTCCATCCTCCTGTAGCAAAAATCCTATATTCTAACCACCCCATAAAACAAGGACACCTCTGTGTATACAGTGGCATTCCAATTCCCTAAAATGAGGACACCTCGGTATAAAATGGTACCCCAACTCCCTGAAATGACGACACTTCTACACTTGGATACATCCCAAACATCACCCTTTGAAATGAGGCCACACCCCTATAAGGGATAGTCGAGATCCCACTGTAATACAACTTATTGTGCTAAACTGGTCAAAAGTACCTTTGCATGGTTGTCAACAAATATCCCCACATTGTTGGCATTGGAGATGACACAGTTTGAAATGTGAGGCCTTGACCCCTCTCCATGTACGTAAACACAGGAACCACAGAGGGAGGAGTTTGTGAAGTGACAGTGATGAATTGAGGGTTCGCAGCCAGTGGGGATGTTTAGACAGTACAGACGCTCACCCGCAAATTCAGGGGAGGGTGCATCAAACTGAAAGAAGTAAAGAGAATTAGAATGTGGTCTCATAACAGTATTGATGTTATTCTTTCCCCCTCCCTCCTTTACCACCCCTTTCTCTTACTCCCTCCTCTCTCCCCCTCTCCCCCTCCCTCTCTTCCTCCCTCTCCTCCTCCCTCCCCTCCCTCCCCTCCCTCTCTTTCCCCTGTAAATTAGTGCATGTACCATACATGGACTTACTGCTACCTCTCCCACAACAAACATACCAAACACATGTACACACATGGCATGTCAGTATATACATGTTTTTCAGATGAAAATATTCCTAAAAACTTAAAGATACCACATTTCTAAACATGCACTGACCTTTATTTCCATGTTACATACTGTTGCCAGGCCAGCTGAAGGTGTGAACTCTACGACAGTTTGCGTTGAGCTAACCAACAACACCTTATCAGGACCTGCACATAGACAGAGGAAAGCAGAAGTCATAGAGATGTATGCCAGGTCAGATAGAGGATTAAAGGAAGATGACATATGACTGTGAGAATATCGTGACATAACAACTTCAAATTAGTGATTGATAGCTGAGTCTCAACAATAATAAAACTGATGATTTAATGATAATATACATTTAGTCTGAGCTATTTTGATGGCTTAAAGTTTGTAAGTTCACACACCCTCTGCCTACCCAAACTATTTACTGTTGCAGATTAATTTACTGCCTGCTAAGGCTCTGGAACTGCCTGGGAGCGACAACATGTATCAAGCACAGATCTATAAAGTACTTAAAGTGCTATAACAATATTATTACACTTGATAAGTTATGGATTACCCTTTGCCTGTTAAACAGCTATCCATCTCAAGAAATACTTATTGGACTGGGCCCATATTTTGCGTGCAACTCAAGTTAGGTCATTCAATAACATTTAGAATATCCAGTCTAAAAGAAACATTCCGTGTGTCTAAGCATTCCATGTGTTCAAGCATGGAGAACTAGAAAAGAAAATTGAAATTCTCAATGTGTTGTGACCTAGATGGACTGCCATTTATCTCAATAGCTGTTTGTGACCAGTCAGAGCTTATAATTTTTATCCTATCCTTGCAATCTTTAGTGTATGTAGTATGGTTATGGCACTCTATAGATCAGTATATACTTGTATTCATGAAGTTCCAGAGTCATTCAGCCTCAGCAATGGTAATTATTACGTGTGGGTGGAGAGTGTATTAATTGTTATTGTTTGTGTGTTTGGCATTACCATGGTATTAATAATAATTATTATTAATTTTGTGTGTTCTGTGGCATTAATATAAACTATTTTTGTGTGTTCCATAGCTGCTATTATTATTATTATTATTATTATTATTATTATTATTATTATTATTAGTGTATGAACACTGAGGGATTTTCACAAGTTATTTTTTACAACCCTCACCCTCCCTCCCACTTGAACCATAAAGCATTGCAAAAATTCATGTTTATACAAAATTAATCCAGAGGGCAGTAGAGAGTGAAAGAAGTCACAGTCTGTAATAACCAAACCTATTCCCACTTCTAAGAGCTATCTGACAGGAAAAAACCTGAAAGAGGACATTTACCAGATTGAAACCAGAACCCATTGCTTGGGTAATCACTGTGCCAACAACTTCAATAAATGGCTTCTAACTTCCTCCACCCTGACCACCAATAAGGATCCACCCACACACCAATCTTCACCTCATCACAAGTGAATGACTAAAACATATTTTAGTAGCAGTCAATAATTAAATACTTGTGAGATAGCAGTGAGATTCACAGCAAAGAGTGACACCATTACATCACCAAGTTAACCACCCAAAAGCTTATTAGGTTAAGGAAGTGGATTTAATTAAACTTTCTAATCTTCTGGCCCACTGCTAATAAGAGCTGAGGAAGTTAGAGATGAGGAAAATTGATAGAGAAGTCAAGAGACATTGAATAGTAACTTAATTTAATATACACGTAAAATAGTTGCTATAGTGACGAGAGGAAAACGGACAAAGAACTACAAGTATGCTTTGGCCCTGGTCTAACCACCATGTGGGCAAGGATGTGACCTCTAAAAGGATATAGAATTCGAAACTAATCAAGTATCATACCTCACCCTACCAACCTGTATTCATTTCATAGGCTACCAAACCCATATCATAACCATATTCATTTGCAATATCCTGTTTGGGGGGAGGGAGAGGGAGGGGGGTTGGGGGGCTGTGAATAATATAAACTTATTGGTGGTCCCATGGTAATAGCTGTGACAGCACATCTATATAATAACAACTTAGACCTAGGACACTGCATACTATCTCAGCTCCTTAATGAGGACACTGCACACCTCCCCAGCTACATAGAGATATGTATAAACTACCCCTGAAATAAGGACACCTCCTTAATGAGGACACTGCAATACCTTCCCAGCTACAGAGATGTGTATAAAATTACCCCTGAAATAAGGACGCCTCCTTAATGAGGACACTACACACCTCCCCAGCTACATAGAGATGTGTATAAAACTACTCCTGAAATAAGGAGACCTCCTTAATGAGGACACTGCATACCTTCCCAGCTACATAGAGATATGTACTGTGTATGTGCAATATGACACCTCCTAATCCTTATAAAAGTATATAAGCCTTCAATATGTGTACAGCTAAACTGACCTGCTCCGACCAGCGTGACAGGTCTGTCCACTATGATGGACTCATTATAAACTCCTGGGTGGACAAAGATCCTGGTTGGCTTATCTCTAGGGGAGGAAGAAATGGCTTCAGATATGGTAGAGTAATACTGCAAAAAATATAAAATAAGGGTTGAAACAGGAATGGAACCAAGAACTACTCTATATTATACACCTATATCTCTATATTATACACCTATACCTCTATATACAGTGGGATCCCTCTATATTCTAACCCAGGACTACTCTATATTGTACACCTATACCTCTATATACAGTGAGACCCCTCTATTCTAACCCAGGACTACTCTATATTGTACACCTATACCTCTATATACAGTGGGATCCCTCTATTTTAACCCAGGACTACTCTATATTGTATACCTATACCTCTATATACAATGAGACCCCTCTATTCTAACCCAGGACTACTCTATATTGTACACCTATACCTCTATATACAGTGGGACCCCTCTATTCCAACTCGAACCCTTCTATTGCTTCCATGATTAATCATTGCACTTTGAACTTACATTAATTCCTATAGCCTCTGTTCGTAGTGGGTGGTCGGTAGGTAAGGATGCTATACGAGGATACACATGGTCATATCCGTGCTGCATTAATAACATTTGTAGTATCATAGTACATGTATATCTACATGTACATACACATGTACATGTACATAGCTAATAAGGGTAACAGTTGGTAAATGTTTATAATTTTTATGTCTAAATTATCAGATATAACTAACTTTACACTACATTTGTTTTTCGTGAAGGCTAACTATAGGGTTTTACCACACACAGACAGATCACAAGTTGGCCTCATGTCCTTTACACTTCCTTTCATGCTCACTATAATCAGAAACCATTCGGACTGAGCCAAAAATACCAGCTCCCTCCCTCACTCTATTGCCAAACAAACCATGCACCTGTGGATTTACATGCTTAACACCCGTTGAAGGAGTTAAAAATGCTACAACTGTCACCTGAATAAAAGATGGACTATGTTATCTCACCTTCATCTAAAGGGAAGCCAATTTTTAATATATTGTTTTACCAACAGAATTCATATTATGCTTTAGCATCTGTGCCCTGGGCCAAAAAAAATATGCTAGTATATTGCTAGTATACTGTACCAGTGATTATGGGGTAGTATTAGTATACTATTAAGAATACTGTATCTGTAATTAAAGTAGAATCCCATACTGATAGTGGTCACCAGTGGTCACCAGTGGTCACCAAGAGATATGGTTTTAGAGACGAGAGCACTTGCCATTTGACTAAATTGTTCTTTCCATGTGAGGTCCTCTCCTCTGGAGGAAGAGGAGGAGGAGAGGAGGGTGTGGGGTGAAGGAGGGACTGTATAGAGTGTATCAACCTCAAATACTCGTAGAAAGAGGTGTCGCCAAAGAGAAGGAAGATTACCAATGTCATTGAATCGTCTGCAAACCTGTATGATGCTGACCAGATCTATTTCCCGCAAAAACGAGAAAATCTGAACGAGGACTTCATTTGGCAGACTCTGAATATAGGGAGCTGCAGATAGGAGAGAATATGAGGGGTAAATGAAAGGAAGGAAGGAGGTACAACAATGTGAAGGGTACAGGAAAGGAGGAAGGTACAGCAATGTGAGGGATACAGTGATATGGAGGGAAGGAGGGAGAGGGAGGTACAGCAATGTGAGGGGTACAGTGATATGGAGGGAAGGAGTGAGAAAGAGGTACAGTAAAGTGAGGGGTACAGTAATATGGAGGGAAGGAGGGAGAGGGATATATGGCAATGTGAGGAGTACAGTGACCAAAAGAGAGTATTTTCATTTTAAGAGAGATTGGGTAGTAATAAGAGCCTTTCCCCTTAACACAACACAAGAATTAACACAATAGTTAGCACTAATCATCAAAAATTCATCTTCACACGACCCTCAGAATACTTTCACTTCCCCCATCCTACCCCCATCTCCCCCCCCTCCCTCCCCCCATCTCCCCCCCCCTCCCTCCCCCCATCTCCCCCCTCCCTCCCTCCATCTCCCCCCCCTCCCTCCCCCCAACCCAACAACATAATGTTCAGCATGAAACCCTTCAACCTTCACTCCAAGACAGATCATTTTACAGCTAAGTCCATTGTGCTATAAGATAAGACATCTGGGCCTGTAACTAAGTCAGGGCTGACTCGTGGCCACGGTGTGCACAGGTAGTAGAGGGCAGTCTAGAATCAACAAATCTGGTTTATTAAGTGTCAGGATTTATTTGTGTTACTATGTGTTGGGTTAGCTGCTCAAGCAGTGCCATGTAAATGTTTCTTTGTCTGCATAGAGGGCATGGTCACACTGTGGTGACTGTGAAAGCATGTATACACTGGAATGTGGATTATATGAAAGAAAGAAAAATATCTCTCCCATGCCCTGAGTCAAGGGCGTATTAATTTCAGTGTCCTCATTAAGGAAGTGTCCTTATTTCAGGGGTAGTTTATACACATCTCTATGTAGCCAGGAAGCTATGCAGTGTCCTCATTAAGGAGGTGTCCTTATTTCAGGGATAGTTTATACACATCTCTATGTAGCTGGGAAGCTATGCAGTGTCCTCATTAAGAAGGTGTCCTCGATACAGAGAGCCCGTGCACTGTGAGAAGTTCCACTATACAGAGAACAGTGTCCTTGGATATAAAATACCAGGTCCAATCAGAATCACCCACTCACATCAGCCGTCAGCAAGCTACACACACAATGAGTACATACCAAGCTATATCATAAAAACATCTTATCTCCTCCAATCAGCTGAGCTGAGATTCCTTCATCACCACTAGCAGCTGGCCAGTACGAATCACCAAGGGCTGGGTAGAAGACTAGCCAGAAGGTGGATGCACTTGACTAATCATTGCTATCAGCTGGGCACCAGATTTAAGCTAGTTAAATGCTTCATTGGACCACAGGGCAGCATTCAAAGTGCACTCAGAACCAGTTCTTAGCATTAATGATTGGCCACTAAAAATTACTTTAAGCCCACATGTAGCTCATTAGGATAAACCTGTCTTAATAATGCGTAGAGTAATCTAATAGTGGACTAAAACTTAAAATCTTTATGAATATTAAGAATGAAGACTCCATACCAAGAGTAAAATGATATTAATTAATGGGGTTGAAGGGATTCTTGTACCAGCACAGAGGGATCTAGAGGGTTGGAGGAATTTCTCTGAAGCCTATAAAAGAACAGAGGGATCTAGAGGGATTCCTTTGAAGTCTGTACCAGCACAGAGGGATCCACTCAGGGTGGGAGGGATTCCTCTGAAGTCTGTACCAGCACAGAGGGATCCACTCAGGGTGGGAGGGATTCCTCTGAAGTCTGTACCAGCACGGAGGGATATTTTAGCAACATCACTATAACATACATTAGCAAAATAGTCCCTGAATGATTTAAGGAACCTGTCACTACAATACACACCTTTCACACACACACAGGGATACCTAATAAAACCAACCCCACCAACCATGTTTTTCCAACCCTAACAGCACACAGGTCCATTCACATGTCTGGAAAATAATGCCTTGTCCACAGGGAACAGATAGCAATCTATTTGGTCAATTTTTTTACTCTAAGGTATAAACCAGGACATGTTACGTCTCACAGAACAGCTGAGTAAGATGCCTTGCCCTCCCCCTGAAAGCTGACAGTGGCAAAGACACTTATGACCATGCCATCTGCTCTCCTCACCACTACCAGTACACACCCACCAGCCACAAGACATCTAAATGAAATAGCTTGCCAAAAAAAGAAGCAGTCTTCACAGCCACTGAAAGAGATTATGGCTTTATGAGTGTGCCCGATCCTAGTTCTTTACGCTGTTAAAGGTTATGAGTTGTGACTAGAGGTTTCTGTGTGTGACTACATGGTTCCTCTTTGGAGACAAAGTGACAAGAAGAATGATGAGTATGTAAGGTTTTATAGGAAAACAGTGTTAAATACTGTTAATGTGAAAATGGTAGCCCTTAATGTGCAGATTCCAACATACAAAAGTGGACAGACCAGCGTGATGAAAGGTGATGGGTATAGATGATGGGTAGAGTGCAAGGAGATGAGTGGGCGTGGCTGAACAATAGATGGGTGTGGCTAGCATAAATATTAAAAGGTAGAACATGAGGAAGTAGATAGATATGGACTAATAAAGGGTACAGTATGAGGAGGTGGAGGGTGGATGGCTAATGCAAGATAATAATGTGAAGAGGTGAGTAGGTGTGACCAATATTGGTACAAGGATAACAATCTTATGCATGGACACAAAGACCCAGCTCTTTATATTATCAGGGAGCCAGCATTTTCCAGTATATTATTACAACCAGTTGTCTAATGAGACTATTTACACACATTCCCCAGTCTTCTCCAGATTATATATGATATCTATCCCTCATCATGGCATAGCCAGGATATTAATCTTGTAAAAACTTTCCCACTGCTATACATCACTACAATCTGTTGGTAACCACTACACACACATCCTATTGCAGTCAGGATACAACTCCCTAAAGCCAGGTGACCACTACACAATACTGCTTTATCACAACCAGCTGTCCTAGGGGTAACCACTATACACATACAACTACTGTTAGGGTCCAGGTCAAAGTGGAAGGTGCAAAGGTTATAAGTAATTGCCATGTGTCTGTATACATACATAGAATAGCTGCCAACAGTTTGTCTTTGTACACTGCCCACCCCTCCCCTCCCTAACATGCAATGATAGCAGCCATTATTCCACACTTTTATCACATCTGTGTATCTGCCCTAGCTCCAAATCACTCCACCATTTTTTAGACCTGTACCTATTTACAACAACAACAACACTTCCTAACTGTCTCTTTATAATTCAGATTAAGTGCACAACACAACAAAACAACAATAACAAAACAACAATGAAACAACAACAACAAAACAACAACACTTAAAGTTTCCCTAACTGTTCTCATCCCATCTATATGACCTCTTACAGGTCCAGTGCACAACAACAAAAACAGCAACAACAACAACACTTAAAAGCTTCCCTAACTACCTTCCTCTCTGAGAGAATCAGTGCAGGTATCAAGTTCTGACACCTGCCCTCTCTGCACTAGTCAAAGACATTACCTAAATATTTACACTACAACTGCCTCTGCAAGAGAGCAATTATATAAGGTAAAAGATTAACCACATCACAATATATCTATATCCTAAGGTCAGGAACATCAAAGGAGAAATGAAATTAACCAAAAGAAGATCAAAGAGGAGTTCTTCAGTGAAACCTGCCATTGTGGACACACTTGGCACTTATACTGCCTGACTGTCCATCTTTTTAGTCACTGAAGTGTCAAGTAGTGCAGGTCAAGTGATGATGGAGGCATCGAGCCCTACAATTGACTAGTGGAGTCAGTAAGAAGCCCAGTAACATCACATATTCATGGCATTACTCACAAACATATAGTTGAGCACTCGATAATTTGTTTCAAATAGTCTTCACTTTGCTACATCCTGACTACGTTACTACTAGATGTGACCACAGAGCAATGTAGATCACTCCTATACAGCATCACTTTATCGATGTCACTCCAGATTGTCATGCAATGTAACATAGCATCACTCTATAGATCATTCCAGATCTCTTTGCCAAGTGATGCAGCCTCACTCTGTAGTGTTATGTGAGGTAAAACAGTTGCTACAGAAAAATGATTCAGCATTGATCTGCATAACTGATGTTGCCATGCCAACATCATCAATATAGCATAGAGAGCTCACAGAGAAGAGGGAAGGTGTGTACAGACACTATAAACTCACTGTTGTCTATATCTTCATCAGGTTTACTGACTCTCTTTTTCTTTCGTGGAGTAGTGACAGTCTGAAGGAGGAAGGAATGACAGGGAGAAGGGAGAGAAGCGAAGAAGGTGTGGAGGGAAGGAAAGAAGGAAGGGGGAGAAGGAAGGAGGGAGAGAGAAGGGAGGAAATTAGGGAGTGGAAGAAAGAGGGAGTGAAAGAGAAAAAGGAACAGGGATATTAAAATAAAAAACACTAATAAGATAAACACTTAATAACATTAACAATCACATAATTACATAATTACATAATACTTCTCAACATTCTCTCCCAAAGTACATATGTAGGACATTACCACAGACAAAACTAATGACCCCAGTGAATCATAATCTCAGCACAAATACAACCACACAGAATAATGTCTCTTCTAAACAAAAAAGCTCCTATAAACATTAGGAAAATGATCTAAAGATGTGAAACAAAGTGAGGAACATCAAGATCTGGTTTAATAAACACATTGATAAAAGAAACTTACATTTTCAGAATGACCCTTTCCTCTACACCTCTTCATACCTCTTGTTGTGGTGCTCATATCTAATTACAAGAAAATATTGGGAAGAGCTAATTTAAGACATTAGCATCTTCTTTGTAAATAAAACCACTTATGAATAACAAAGGGATTCTAAAAATTAGTTTCTTTCTCTTAGGTGATTGCAGACATTATCTCAGCATCAGTTGGAAAATGATGTTATTAGTTACACAATTCAACTCTGCAAAAACTTTTGGAAAACATTGAAGTTTCCATTTAGTGCATTTAGTGTTTCTATTTAGTTTCATATTTTCTAGAAGCACTCAATACTAATTTAGATACAGTAAAATAATTTATTAACTAAAAATTAAGTTTTGGAGGTCAATCTGTTCTATGACCTTGTTATAGCCACAGTGTTATTCCCTTAGTAAGACAAGCAGCGCAAAAACCTGAAAGTTTTAGCTGCAAAAACTATTTTGATCATTTTTGACAAAATGTAGTTAGCTACCAACTATCAACACAAACCCATTCTCCCAAATACCAAAGATCTGATGTACTGCTAAAAACATTTCTACCTAGGAGAGTTACTACCACTGGCAAAATGGCTATCAACTCATTATGATCCTCAGAAAAATGGAAGTAGAGAACTCACTGTTTATAATAATATCTCTTTACAGTTGGCTGTACACTGCACAGACAAATTCTGTAGCTCTCTACAAAAATCTTCACAGACCAATCAAATGAATTTGATACTTGGAAAACAGCTCTTGCTCAAATTGCAAATTATTATTCTTATTCAAAATACTAACTGCCTTAGCAACACAACAAACAGTGGTCTTTCAGTGCCTTTGGGACTTGACAAAAGATGCAGAAATGCCTGACAGCTACTCTCTAGCTGCCCAGCTACATTGGGAGCTACAAATAACTCCAGCAGCTGATGAGATAAAGCGAACTGTGGTCGTTACAGGAAGTTAGCGGTCACAGGTTTACAAGCCGGTTGACCGATACCACATAGCTCTTTCTCCCCCTCCCAGCTCTGGTGCGGACTAGAATTCGCGGCTTTTAACCGCCAAAGCAAAGCGCCAGTTCTATGTCAGCGCTGCCCACTAAAGGGAAATGTAGCTATAAACTAATTAGCTAGCTACCTTACACAGCCACTCCGGTCCCACACACTTGCACTGGCTTCTTTATCCCGCGAAAACAACACTGTGCTACCTTATCAGGTTAACTCCAATTACTTCCTAATCTATACAAACAGCTTAACTCACTTACCCTTTGCCAATTCTTGGCAAGCCATACCGACAATTTGGCTACCTTCATTCAAGACCCTTAGCGCATAGCGACGAAAGGGGTTGGTACTGTAGAGGAATTCCTAATAATGCCCGCCTCGTTGGAGCGGACTAATCACATTCTGCGGTTATTTTTTCATAGCAACCTCTTAGAAACGGGGCGGTCGATAAACAATAACCGGTGCAGCATGATCTAGACTAGAGATCCCGGAATGCTGGACAGAAGGAGCTGGAATGAAGGTTTTTAATTAAAAGATATAAGATCTAAGACCTCATCTCTATTCTAGTAAGTAGGCCAAGTGTATAATAACGTCAACAACAGAGATGTTTCAAGGTCAGGCTCCATTGAGTATGGAGCAATCTTCATCTAGTAGTCCATTACCACGGTCTCAGAAATTTATAGTTGAACTGCCATCCCCGGGAAAGAAAGACTCCATTGTCCAGACTAGCCCCTCCTTTGTTATAAATGTAACTCCACCATCATCAGAGGGAAACAGAGATTTATTGACAACTCCAATTAGACCTGAACAATCAGTACCTTTAGAGAAAAAAAGTTTGCTATGTAAAGCCATTAGTTCACCAAATTTTACTGAGTCGTATCCAGCTAGCACTTCATTTGAGAATTTGGCAGTAGAATCATCACCTTTAAAAAAATCATGCTCAGAAGAAAAGGCCTCTCTCATAGCCCTTAATCCACCAGAGAAATATATAAATTGTAAAGGTGCTTTTGCATCATTTCTTCGAAGGAACCCTCGGTTCCTGAATGACCCCATATGCCAGGTCCTTCCAAATGAAAACAGCAAGTCTGTGAGGGAATGTCTACACTGGGATAAAACAGGGAGAAAAAAATCCAAAGAGTATACTGAGAGAATACAAGCACCTTCAGCCAATAATGACATGTATGAGAGCTTATAGTTAATCATGACACAGTGAGACCATGTGTCTTCAATGGACATTTCCTTTAATACAAGCATGAAATGGAGTTAAAAATACTTTGATGTTATCCCCTATACCCCCATAGGAATAGTACTACTCACCTCTATCAGTGGATAGCAGGGTGATCCAGGGGTTTATCCCCTTGAGCATACCCTTTAATGGATTCTATGGATCCACCTGGATATCATGGTTGTGTCAGTTCTTATCTTTTGTACATAGACAGGTTGTGATGGTAGCTACATATGTATTTTCTTTTAGGTTCGTCACTTCAAATCGTTCAGATTATGTAGCTCCATCAAAAGTCACCAAACCTCATAAACTAGAGAAGACAGTGAAATCTAATCCAATCAGTAAGTGAGCATGGATATAATTATCATGGAGGTATAACCACAATGAGCCAGAGTCCAATGATGGGCATATCACCACATGCAAACAATCATTGGAGAGCTCCCAATGAGCCCAGCCCAATAGACATGCAATACCATCCATGCACATACTAGATCTAGATAGCTAGATAGTATAAAACAAAGACTCCATAGCCCAGATATTATTACCTGGACAGTCAGTAATGAAAATTGATTCTATCCACCCATAGCAAGCAGAAGTAGACACCCAAGGTAGCCCGAGTCAAGCTTATGATGTTTTCTGACACCAGAGTAGTTAGGTTGGTCTCTTGTTGTTATTAGCACTGATTATGGTTCTGGCTACTTGATATAGTTATGGTGTTTGAGGTATGTATCATATGGGCACTCTAGGTCACTTATTGTGATCTACTAAGCTATGGAATGCACACCACATAACTATATGGCATGATGCATGTATGATTTAGCTAGTGATTAAATGGTATGTGTTGTGCTTACAACAAAGAAATTTTTATGTAAACTTTCCACTTTTTTTCCTTTGAATTTATCTTCTTGTAGTAAGATTAACTGTGCGAACAGAAAGTGCTTTCATTTCAATTAACACACACAACATACCCCAATCAGCTAATGTTTTCTTTCATTTCATATTTCATGAATATCAACACTAACTGGCTATTAGGTGTCAACCTCAGCTTGGTGATGTTTAAGAAGGACTCTTTTTTGGGAGTATATTAGACTTTCCAAACTCCCTGAAATGAGGACACCTTGATATGTTTCAAATAACAGCTTATCTAGTTTTACCCACCAGAAATGAGAACCATCTTTCTATTTAGGACAATTTAATTTGTTCCAAGGGACCAGTAGAGAGATCCATTGTAAGTGGAATCATCATTCAGCTTATAGTGCTAATGAGACTCTCTCAACTAAGACATGCATGCATAAGCAACATGAAAAATACAGATTCATTGAAAAAAGTACACCCAACATCAAAAAAGTGAGAAGTTTTAAACTCCAAGGGTACAAGGGAGACATGTAACCAAAAAGGTAGCCACTATTTGATACCTTACCTAGTTACTTCATTTCTCTTTGTCTTTACAGTCATGTGTTTTATAATCTCCTTTCTCTTTATTACAGATCCAAACTTTGACTCAGAGGTGAAGGAAAAGATTTCATATCAGCATGACTATAATTGCAGAAAAGATCCAAATTATCCACCTAGAGGAATGGTAGGAGAGGGGATTTGTACTATTCTGTGCAGAGATGGGTATGGCTAAGTGGAGATATGACTTACCATGATTATAATAATGTAACATGGAGGGTGGGAAGGGTGGAAGGTGGGGGGTACATCCTATTCCCTCATTTAACCTTATACTGTATATTGAAGATCAATTCATCTCTGACCTCCAGATCTTATATTTTCATGGCTAGTTGTAAATTAATTGCATAGCTGATTGATCGATTTTGATACTTTATGTAGGTGTGTGGCACATGTCCCCACAATCATTTTAAACAGGTCATAACATTGTGTATTCTATACATTGTACAATCTTGTGAAAATTTTATAAATGTGACTAAAATTTACACCAAATTGAAAATATAGGGTAGATCCTAACAATACCTTTAGAACTCCCTTTCTGACCATTTCTGACAATTATTAGCTACAAAAACCACTTCTTATCCACAAGTAAGGCACTGAATTCAGTAATGGACTTCCCTTATTGCTACCCCATAAGGGAAACTCTCCAACCAACAGGTTATTATAGCATAGTAATGGTCAATAACTTGTGGGATTTGGGGCCAGCTATCATCACAGCATTGGTGAGTAGGTGGTGGTGGGAAGAAATCCTAATTAACATGCTAAGGGGGGATGCTATAGGAATGTAGTCTCTGAGAGAGAATTGAAAGTTGTTATGAGTTAGTCTCCTGTGCCAGTGTATATATAATAGTACATTATCTAAGTTGTGTATATTACTAGGGAGATGATATAGTTATTGCAGGATTGCTATTTTTTATGTAGGTTTGTATGTACCAATTGATAGTTCTGGTTTAGTGTATAAATATGTCGGGCTAGTTGTAATATCTTTGGATGTGTGTTTCATGTTTATATAGCTATACATTAACTCCTTAATAACCTCGGTTATTTTCATGTTGGTCTGATTGTCTAGTGTAGATATTATGCACCATTATATAAAATAATACCAATTCCCTATCTTGGAGTGTAAGACACTTCTTTACAGCACACCTCTGTATACCCAAATCCCTTTCTAAGTCATAACTAGCTAATATTGATTGTAATAGCTATGTGTTTCTTTCCATTTAGCTCCATGGAAATTTCGTGTTACAAGAAGTTGAAAGAAAATGCTGAAGAATAGCAAACAGAGTCACTCTCCTACACAATATTATTATTGTAGCCCTGATTACCACAACTAGACTAGTATGTTTGTCATTCTGGTAATGACAGCATTTTATATTCCAACCACTAAATTATTTGTAATCCAAATTGTCTTTTTCACCTTGCTGTGTAAAAGTGAAAGTTAAATCATAGCTACTCTCTTATCCATCAATTCATACTAATTTCTAGAAAGATAACTTTTCTTATCTGCATAGCTAGCTATATGACCTTGAGAAAAAAAGAGTTAAACAAAAATGACTAACTAGGTTTTTACAAGGATTGATCAATAGACATTTTGATTGTCACAATAGATAGTTATTATAGTATGCATTTATATGGATGCATCATTATGTCACTGTAAAGATTTCTGCATTCATAGAATTAATCCTCATTTGAAGTCATCTGTCTTCTAATAAATAACACCTCTATTACACCAGTAAATCATTGTAATACTGAAGGTTAAATTAGTGGAGTCATCTTATCCACACAAAGGTTAGTTTTGAGAAGTATACAGGAGAGATCACTCCTTTGGAGTCTTCCTGTCTTCTAATAAGCAACACCTCTATAATAACAAGAAACCATTGCACCTTCCTGTCCACACACAAGGTTAGTTTTGAGAAATAATGTCAGTATACAGGAGAGGTCACAGAAAGAACATGGAAATAGTGGATGTCAGTACAGAACTATGTCTGCACTGAATGAGATGTATGAGTCTATAATAGCTACATCTTATGAAACTCTGTTGAAATGTCACAAATTGTCAACCGAATTGCACTTAACAATATCTAGCTAGCTATTGGTAATAATCAATGTTGCATAGATCACATTGTGGTGTACATGTTAGTTACAGCTATACATCTACAATGCAGTGAGTACTATGAATGTAACATGGATGACCT